>JABFDZ020000087.1:2674677-2694735 GCA_019775955.2 Pollimyrus isidori | reverse complement strand
CCCCCCCCCGCCCCCCCCCCCCCCGCTTTACCTATGCTGCTGCTGTTCTGGCTCGCTAGTCCGCTCTGGCTAGGACAGGACTTTCCTGCGACAGACTCCTGGTGGATGTACTCAAAGCTGTCCTGTAACCTGTGCAGGGGACACATACGCACCCCTCTGTGAGTGCTGCCCGGCACTTCCCGCGGGAGGCGCTAACGAGCAAGCGCCAGCGCGCTAACGAGCCGTCCGAACCGAGACACGGCACTTATGTTGCTCGGATTCATCTTTACTACATTGTCATATTACTGAAATGATTTCACTCTTTGGGCAAATCGTGTTATTAATTTTGCTTTTTCCCCCCCATTGGCACATGGAGCTTATTTCGGGTGCTGGTCCGGTTCGGCCGTCTCCCCATCAACTTTATCCAACATTTATCTGGGGGAGGGACTCCATTACGTGTTCGTGCTCCCGGTGGTACTGCCGACTCGCGTGGAGAAGACCTTGCTGACCATCAGCTGAGGCGGAGACCTGCCAGGAAAGAGGAGACAGGAGTGACACTGCCTCCTCCCTTCCCCAAACCCCATGGTGCGGTGGTGGCGGGGGGGGGCACTCCCTCACCGGATGTAGTGAATCTTTAGTGTGGAGCCTCGGTAGCTCATGGCGACGGAGCCAAACATCATCTCGCCGAGCATGTTGACGTCGGAGGCGGGCCTTGTGTACTGGGGAGGAGGAGATATGTTGTTCAGGAAGAGGAAGGCAGGATGAAGAAAAATAAAAACAGAGGAAAGCACAGAGGATCAACTGACTGATGTTAAAATTAACATGAAAAAGACATCCACTCCTCATTTAGAGACTACCAGCCACCGTTTGCAAACTGTCATAAAAAGCGAATTTCTGATCAAAGCCAGCATTTACAATCAAATTTTGCACGGTTGGCCGCATCACACGCCAAATTGAGACCTTCGAAAAACGTACAAGATATTCTTAAAAAAAAATGTGCAGTTCATGAAGTATACACACAAAATCGGAAGCGTAGTTGTGGTCACGCCTTGATTGCCGTGATTTTCACCCAGCAACCCTCTTGCTCAATGACGTTTCGGTCGTACAAAAGTAACGGTCGTTCAACGAGGAGCGATTTAATAAACGCGTTAACGGAGGCGGCACTCTCACCTGGTAGCTAGGCAGGGCTTCCCTGTCGCACGGCTGGCAGGCCGCGGGCGCGCCGGGGGTGTTGATGGTGTAGGCCCCGCTCCGGTGAGCCTTGTAGCACCTGGATTGCGTTTTCGTCTGGGCCTCATCACTGTTTCTCTAGAGGAGAACGAAAACGTACCCAGATGAGGTTTCCCGGCCTCACTGCACACCCGACCCACAACACGCATTGACCGATCTGAAATACGCTCTGCCTGTACAGGCGGGCACTCCCACCAGGCATCACTACCGCCGCCCAGGTAACAAAAAGGAACGGATTCAAGAATAAATACAAATTTCATAGGCTGCCTGCGTCCAATCTGAGAATAAAACAGATTTTCAAATGCGAGAGACCCTAATAGTGGAATGAACTGATTACTGATTGAGCACAACCCTAACCCCCACAATAGCTGCATGTTGCTTTTCCAGTAATGCATGTAGCACTAGATTAAAAGCATCTTCTAAATAGATATATCTGTTTTCCACACTAAGAAAATGAAAGGACTGAGTCCTGCAGTTTAAAATGCGACAGGAAACAGAGGCGGACACACACAACCCCAGAAAGCGTCCAATCCATTGTATCTATCCCAGCCCCCCACCTCGCACACACACAGATCTGCTACTCTGTTATCTAACCCTGCGTGACTCCCCTGCAGCACATAAAAAACAATCATGGTCACGCGCTCCCGTTAACATATTGGCCGGAAAACCCGGTCCCCTGTTCCAGTGGGTCGGCCTGACGCTGCCTGCAATGAAAAGCAAGACTGGAGCAGTCCAATGAGGAGAAAGGGGGTGATATTTACGCATAATATTTTTTCTTCTCTAGATTAAAAAAGTGGTACCTCACGGATAAAGGCTGATATTTGCCACGGAACCCTGCCAGGGTTTAAGCAGCCCAGAGGTGGAAGGGGTCAGTGAGAGAGCTTCAGGTCAGCATGGGGTTCGATTAAGATAAAGAAACAGGGTGTGAGAGTTTCACCCAGCTTGAAGCCCACGTGCTTCTGCAGACAGGCTGCCAAAAATAACAGCTATATGACCCACAATACACACGGAAAAGCCAAGGCATGCTGCTCAGAGCACAGCCCCAGACGGAGGTGTCGTCTGGCTCGTAAAGCGCGCCGACCATCACGCATTTTTGCACGCGTTTGTTCGTAATCAGTATCCGTTTGTTCCGGCACTGACAGAAGCTCTGTCTCACAAGCCTTCTTCAGCCGTTGGGGGGCGAGGGGAAAGAATCCAGGAGGCTGGGAAGTGACAGCCCACACAGAAATGCAGGCCCCCGGCCGCCCAGAGGGCATTCCCCACATTGGATGCACAGCCAAACTCGCTCCTATTTTTCCCTCTCCGGCTGGAGTCCCCCCCCCGCGGCAAAGAAAAGCGGTCAGTGATTCGACCAGTCATCCGAGAGTCACCTGCTCTCTGACACTGACCCAGCATATGTGGCCCCCACCCCCCGCCCTTCATGGTGCTGCCCAGACGTGTGGGCGGTAAACTCCCTGACCTATTTGGGCCAGGCAGAGCAGCTGATCACTGAGACCTGTCATGAGATGCTTACAAACTTGGATTACCGGGCATGTGACTTTACTGCCTCCAGGGGGGGGGGGGGCCTTTGAACTGGAGGCTTCGCCTCACCCCCCATCATGACATATGGAGACACTTCTACCTCTACACTAGCGGTCCCCAAGCTTTTTTGCGCCACGGACCGGTTGCGTGTCAGACAATATTTTCAGTGTGGGGTTACCATACTGAAAAAGCGACGATATAAACTGACGGAAATACGACGAAATAAAATATTTTTTACCAGTCCGCAGCCCAATGGTTGGGGACCTCTGCTCTACACGAACAGGCTACAGGGTCTAACACTGCTACCCCTGCAGACTTCTCGAACTACAGTCACCTCGAAAAACATGCATCAGAATGGGAAATTAAAAAGTATCGCTAAAGATGTCAAGTCAGACATTTATATGTGGCCAAGAAATGTTTACCATTCATATGCAGACACATATGTAGCACTGACACGTCAAGCACACACGCACACGCCACCCCTCGTACCTGGTCCGCTGTGTCCAGCTTCCGGATGGCCTTGGAGTCGAACAGGACCTGCCGTCCCCTACGCTCACAGTCCTGGTAAACGATCAGGCGGATCTGATTAAGGTCCAACTCCGACGACGCCCAGCTGGGAAGAAAGAGCCCAGGGTCGGTCCTGGGTGCAAATGTAATGCCCGCCCAGCGCATATGCCAGACGATGGCCCAGGAACACAAAAGCGGCCGGAGAGATTAGCCTAGCTGAACATAAATGAGAGCTGAACGCAGTAACCGTTGGGGTGCATCTGCAGGTCTGCGGGAAACGAAAATGAACAAACAATGAGCATATTAATGCAGAAGCTTGTAGTGCCAATGCTCACACTTGTTATGGGAATAAACTGGAAACAATGGATCCAACAGCGATGTCTATAAACCATGTGGAAACCAGCCAGGTCGGCTGCGATTCAGGGAAACGGAATCGCAATAAATGCGATGACGGGCAAAAAAAAAAAAAGAAAAAAAGTCAGATTTCCTCCAGAACAAACTGCCTTTCAGTGACATTTTTAAAAGGCCGGGTTTTGACATGACACATCGGCACAAGGCGCACCCCGGCACGACTGCCCCCTTTCCAGATCAGATCTGCCAGAAATAAAACGAGCGCTCGGGAGATGTTAACCCGAGGAGACATGAGAGGAGGAGAACAGCGTTCTCTCCACACTCACACTGCACACCTTCGGACACCGGCTTCGCGCGGGGAAAAGAGATCTCCGTACCTGCTCTCCATCCTGGCGTCCCTCCCCAACAGAGTTGGGGGGGGGGGGGTGGGGTGAAGTAAAAAATAAAAAGCGTCCCAGCAGCTTTCCTGCACCAGTGGGGCAGCGGTTATTATCCCAGTTTGGAGCCTGTCCTGCAGCACAAGACTGTCAGATGACCTGGGGAAGCAGAGCAGGGCAGGGCATGGCTGCTGAGGGCGGCCTGCCAGCACCGCATCCCGCGGGAAAGCGGCCCCCCCAGACACGTCGCCAGGGAGTCACCGGCCCCCCCTCCCCACCACCAACTCTCTGCTTCTACCCTTCCTGCCATGACACCCCCTCTTAGTAGGACACATGCCCTCCAGTGGCCTCAGAAGAGCCCCCCTGCAGCCAGGGCAGCCGCAGCCACCCCCCCCCCTTCGTTTCGCAAAGCCAGCGCCCTGTTGAACTTGCTCGTCGACCCCCCATCCAGCTGCATGGCATCACGCCAGCGGGAGCACATTGGCCGCTTTCTGAAGGGCGGACAAACCCCCCCTTTATGCTGCTGACGGTAAGGATCTGCTGGCTAGCGCAGTGCACCCCCCTAACCCCCCCAGTTGGGGGTGCGTGAGCTGGTAGTGCGTGTCACCAAGGAATCAAAGGGCCTGCACAGTGGATCCAGTTACAAATCCAGCACTTCGCTTTCCTCACGTGTGCATTTCCCCCTCCCCCCCCCAACTGGAGGATGTTACTGGACATGAAACAAAAACAAAAAATGGGGGGGAGGGGGGGGAAGGAAAGAAAGGAAAACATGAGGGGGGGGCAGAGACTACTTCCAGTTGCTGGAGGGGGTGATCGACGCCACAGCAGGATAGGACAAAAACTCGATGGGAGGTGTCACCGGGTCAGCAGCCCCCAGCGATCCCAGAGCGGACCGCCTGACCTCCGAAGCCGTCCGCCACTCACAACCAACGTCTCTCGCTAAAACTTCAGGAAGCAGGAATAACACTGGGGGTACCTCATTTTTCCATTATATTAAACCTTCAAAGCATTACAGCATGCAATGTTCTGTCGGCATTTTCAAAATCTCCTGAGGATCTTGGTTACAAAATGTACCCAGATACCAGAACGGCTACGGTATACCCAGATACCCCAATATATTGTACCCAGAATTAATCTTTAAAGTATGTTTATTATGACATAGGACTTAAAAAAAAATACCAACATTAGTGTTATAACTTGAGAAAAAAAAAAAAAAACAACTGCAAACCAGTATTGGCTGCCCACAAACAACTAATCAGTTTACCTAAAGTAATACAAGTAAACCGTCTCCTTACTCGAAAGTTAAACTCTTCCCTCCTCAACCCCTGTCACTTGCAGGTTGACACCCATCGTGACACCTTGTCCCACCTCAGCACGTGAACCGCACCCTGCAAGTTTTCAGGACATGGAACGTCATGTGAAATCGGTAGTGCTGGGACACAAACAACCCTGCGGAAGGATCGCCTTACGGGGCCGAGAAGCACGGGCAGCCTTAATTTATGGGGCTGGTTATCATCTCACAGGAATGTGAGCAGTAAGATGGGATCTGGGCAAGAGCCGGATTTTGGAAATCGACTGGAGTCTGCGGGACAGAAAAACTCCAGTTGGCAAGTTTAGTAGCTTCCACACACAAAGACAGCAAATGATGGGCAGCGTCTCCCTTCAGCGTCTAAGGTGATTAAAGGATAATTAAGGCTCGTTGGTGCGGGCACTTCATGGGAAAGCAGCTCTTCAGGCTCAAAGCGGAGGAGGGCATGATACTGGTGGGGAAGATCCAACCTGCAGGACAGACATGGGCTGAGAGCGAGCAGACACTGTCCTCTGTGGCGTCACGCTAGATCCAGTCGCTCCGGTGCCCTGCTGTTGGGTAATCCTGGGTAATCTTGGGTAATCCTCCTCATGCAATACACACATCGGCTCGGAAGAGGGAACTCCCTCTGGACACTCACTATAATGCAACCAGAGATTTCTAACCCTGTTCCAAATGACAAACAAACAGTCACACACACTGCTAAGTCACATGCTCTTTTTCTTAATCCTGATCCTGCTCTTAGAGCCACAGAGCCCCCACCTCACCACAGCTGATGCAGCACAGCTGGGGGGTGGGTCGCGGGTAACGGGCACCCCCCCACCCACCCCGAGAAGCAGAGCTTCTTACGATCAGGCTGTTTCATGGCCAATCAGCACGCTAGCTTAAGGGTGAGGGAAGACAAAAGGTCACCCCACCCATACATACAATGGCACAGACTTAATCACGTGAGCAGATGGTCATATGACATCTCCTAGCAACTGCACGCTGCAGGCATGAGCTGCTTTTATGGGATGTAAAACCAATATGTACTGAAACAAAAACAGTTCAAACTCAAGCCGCACAAGTCTTCCTACCGCTGAGATTTGGCACAGGTATAATTCAAGGACAACTAATAGTCAGTGAAGTACCACACCATATTATTACTCCACTTCAAATCAGAAAAAAGGACTATAATGATCTTCGGTCAAAGCTGAAAGTGCTGAAAAACCATTAAAATGTCTGGTCTTCTTTAGTTGCAGCAATCAGCCCAAATGGAGCACAACAGCAATTCCACTGTGAGCCGCAAATCGCCACATTCATGCTCGCCTCGTGATTGCGTGCAGAAATCAGCCCTGAGAATGTATCCTGACGCAAAAGGGATGCAACATTTGCCACCTGACACACAGAAAGTCCAGGCTGCTTTGTGTGCAAGACCAGGGAAGCGATGTCACTCGTGATGGCGACGTGCGGTTATTTCCAACCATCCCTGACAGAGAAACAGGACAAAAGCTCTAAAATGAACACTGATCTCAAACCCGACAGTTCAACGCTGTTCAAGCACTCAAACATTTCTGAACATTCCAATTACGGTCAATGACATTCCTCCACTCACAAAGTAGCAGTTTCATAAGGTCCAGACCACAAAAAGACATACCCCTCCCCCCCAGACAGGACAGCCTTCAGTCCAAACCGGGAAGATTCTGACCCTGGGTCACACAGCGAGGGGGCAGCATGCTCAGCACACACGTGCCTGCCGCTATTGACTTTTATTTCCTGGCAAACATGTGACAGGCTAGAACAATGACCCACAGAACAAGCCGCTGATGAATCAAAAAATACAACCGCAGAATTAAAAATCAGCTCTGTCGTCTTCCTGTACCTACAAACACACTTCAACAAAAAAAAACAGCACATATTCCCAAACGCTTTGCTAGTCTTTGAAAAGCTGTTGATTGCGATTCCCCTCCACCAACCAGCCCTTCAAACGTTCAAAGTCAGCCAGGTAAGTCATCCCCCACTGATCTCTAGCAGACCTTGGTCAAATATAGTCAATAACGAATCACAAAGCACTCTGCCTATCAGGAAGTCAACCAGAAGGATAGTACACCCACAAATTGTGCATGGCGGTGACCACCGTATCCAATATATCAGTACATTTCATGCACAAAATGTCGCATTTTTATTTATATTATATACAGACATTTCTTGGAACTGGTCTATGTAAGAGGAAGCTATCTTCTGAGGAAGGTCCTCACTTCCTCTCTCACTCTGGACATTCAGCCCATCCATCACATTCCGAGCTGACCCAACGTCAAAATGTTAAACCGGCGACACATACAACCTCTTCCGAATGAAAAACCACCAATGCAAATAAGCTACCGACCTACAACTGATCCAGGCCGCGCTCAGCTGGATTTCGGAAGAAGACCAATTTAGAGGAAAAATCTTGGAAAACTATCCGACAAGAACCTGTGAGCTGCCAGCATCTACTTCGTTCTTAATCCTACTAAACTGCCAAAGGTTGCTCCTCTCCAACTCACCAGCCCATATGCGACAATCACACTCCATAAGCCGATCTGCGGATACAAAAATCAGAGACACCCAGCTCTCAGTAAAATTTAAAAACAGATGAACGGAAAAGCGGACCCCCATTTACACAGCATAGTGAATACTAAAACAATTGAGCTACACACAAACAATGTGTGTCCACTAAGCAAAAGAAATTCCACAGAGTGCATCAAAAATTAGGGCAGCAACTTACTGCATCCAGTTATCCAGAGGCCTGACAGGGCTACAGGTGTGTGGACACCATTTACAACACAGTGCACACAGCGCCTTGGTATATTTCCCCATCTTTCCGCCAGGGTCATTTAAATGACAAACTCCTCTTGTTAACCCGCTCAAACTACTGCAAGGCAGGACCGACTCGCTCTATGTCCCTGCCGAAGGAGAAGTTGGATAATAGAAGGACGAGATCACAGGAGCAGTCCACGCCAGCCCTGATTCATTTTCACATCCACATGACTGCAGTGAATGGAGTTTTCTTTCCTTTTTCGAACAGCCTGGCCCACAGTTGTGCAATGCATTGACTTCACTACCTGTCATTTTCCCTATGCTCTGATACAGTGACCAAAGAAAGACATAAAACCCAGGGCATGTTCCTTAAAGTCTTAAAATACAGCCAAAATGCATTCATCTGAACAAAATCTGATTTCGTTAAATCCATTCCTTGATTCACCTTTGTACCTCAAAGCATGCATTGGTCAGTGGAAATAGGTATTTTAACTTACCACACCAAAAAGGTGGGCAATTTTGAGACTCCAATGCTATTTGTTACTGTGAGGTCACCATTCTGTAAGACTCAAAAAAATGGAGTCAACCAAAGAATCCCAGTCCACATGGTACCTCTGTCAAGTTCCCACATGCATATATATATTCTTTCTTCCACAATGAAGCTAAAGGCGAGCTGAGGACATGAAGACTTGAAAAGCAGCTCGTTACATTCCTGCAGCTTTGCGCCTATGTCTGGTGTTGGTGAAACTGAGATGCGTCTGCCGTGAAGTTCTCCGCTGACCTGCAAAACTCCTAAAAAGGACCTCGGGGAGGTGGGGGTTTCGGGCTCGCCTGCAGATCAGTGTCTCGACCGTGAATGCACTTGCATTAGAATACATGCCTACATGGTAACTTCATATATGCATCTAATTGCAAGACATCTGATGTAAATAACAGATCTACTCTGCCGTGTCATTTTACACTGGTGTCACGAGGACGTCCATGACTCATTCGCCGCTCCCCAAAAAAAGGGAATTATGTTGTGAAATTGATGGAAAATGATGGAGAGGAACGTGGTCAACCCCACTTATGAAAAACATGCACAATATGAGCAGGGAGCAGATCGCCAAGAGGATCGTGTTTATGGACCAGCCGCCCGGTCCGACGCCCGTCCGGCGCTCCACCTGGCAGTCATATGACTCGGCTGGCCGGGCACACGGCCGCGGGTAATGCGCCATCTGCCTGATGTGCAGTACGTGCATGAGAGGGGGGAAACGTCTCCATTGATCAAGGAAAATAAAGGCAATCCCCGGTTTCGCTGTTCACATACAAAGACAGGGCTGCTCGTGGATTTTTTCTGCTCCAAGAAATGGGACAGAGTCCTATGCAAAGTTAGCGCCAACCGAGTGCAGATTTTAAAAATATATTTAGTAGCTGTATAGCTGATTTTTTTTTTTAAAAAAGAACCCCACGAATCCAACAGCGAGCACGTTTGCAGCGTCTGCTTAGCACCCCCCTTCGGACCGTGTCCGCACCTACCATAAATCCGGACCCGGGTAGTCCTTGGCGGCAGCCGCGCCGGCCTTTTTGTTAAAAAGCTTCTGGAGCAAAGTGGGGGCCATGATGTCCCGTTTCAGAGGCTGCCGGGTCGCCCCGCACGGTCGCGACGTGTGGCCATGGCGGAGAGACGCCGCTCAGAGACTCCATGGATCGCTTATCGGAGTCATATGACGGCGCGCTCAGGCCCGCGGCCACGCGTGCGGATTAGGGCGGCACGCTCTCTATTGGTCGCGCGAAGGCGTGCACGCGTCCATCAGAGTGCATGTGTAGGTGCATGCATTCGCTCCAATGATCATTCGATCAGAAGCAAATTTGATTAAACATCAGATAACATGCATTTATTATTATGTTATGCTTTCTAGATTTTTTTTATGGTGCATGTCGTATTTGTAATCGGATGCACGCTTACAATGCTGCATGATTGCGTGGTGAGTAAATAGGATTTTGTGAGAAGCGCCTTGCTGGAGAATTAATGTTATTTGTGTAGTATTGTGACACTGCGGGGGTTAATTTGGACTAATTAGTATTAGCAATATGCTTTGATGCGGTCTCTCGCCTATAAGAATTTCAGAAAATGAGGTAATATTTCTGAGGTCACTTACATGGAGAAAAATATGAATGAATACTCTCTGGTGGCTGCCCCCACCGCACAGACGCTCAATGCGTTTGTTTTTATCGACCATGGCTACCAACTTGTGGTGAGCTCAAGAAAACATTAATAAAGACACGTTTCTCACTTTCGCACATCACATGTATCAGACATGGCACAGTATATGTGAGGATTTCTTTTTTAAAAGAACGACTGCATTTTTTTTCAGAGCGAGTGCGACCTGTAAATAAACACTTTTATGGCATTATTGTTGGTCTTTATAAATAAAATTCTAAATTCACGCGTCTCTGTTTACATTACAACTGCCAAGGTTTTGTTTTTTCCACGTGTCTTATGAACACAATACAGAAATGCAAAAACAAGACATAAGTATTTGGCTATTTTTATTTTGACAGGTTAAGTATTCAAACGGTTACCATTGCATACTATTCTGAAGGAGAAGAGTTTTTTTTTTGTTTGTTTTCTGTCTACATGCCAACCTTATACCACAGAAAGGGCCTGTTTTCACCTGGGTTTTCACAGATTTTAAATGTTGTTAATAACAGGCATATTATTCATGGTAAATCTTTAGTTAATATGTTCTATTCAAAATAATATTTATCTATATATGTACATTTTATGCATATTTATGTGTGACGGAAATGATCAATTTAATACATTTTCATGAAATGCAAAATAGCCTGCAAATGTATTTGGCGAAATGAAGCTTTTATTTTGATATGCTAAGTCCCCGGACCACCGGAAATGCATTTTTCCCCATTCCGTTGTTCGTCTCATACTGCGGTCTTACGATCCCCAGACGCTGCTGGCTACCATACTTCGGTGCACGGCAGAGTCGGCAAAGTGTCATCACTGTTCTCAGCAATCGAATGAGAAATGTCAAACCCAACACCTCAAAATAAGCCTTCCAAGGCCGATAATCCTCTGGTGTTTCTCGACGTTGACGTCGGCGGTGAAAGAGGTACGTTAGCTGACTGTAACGTTAATTAAACCGCGACGCGTCTAGTTACTGAAAGAAATACATATTTATTACATATATATATATTAAAAAAATCATTTTTCTGTATTTGAGTTTGGGTTATGAGACTGTGTAATTTTATGCTAGTTAGATATATATTACCAGTGACGTTAGGCCATGTGCGTCTGTGTTGTGAGTCTGCCTAACCAATTCCTGAACATGTGCTAGTTCTGGATTCGACAAAACAGTTACATTATAATTTCTAATAATTAAATTTTAGCGATGCGTCCTCTAGTCAATAAAACGATTTTTAAATTTAGATTACTTGATAACTTATTCATTTATGAATACATGGCTGCCAGACTTTGCAAACTGCGACTAAGAGCCGGCTTCCAGAAAGCTCCGCAGTAAGCAGCTGCTTTCCCAAGCGTCCTTGTGCGCTGATCGGTCACGGACAGCCTGTCTTCCCGTCTCCTAGTGGGGCGCATCGTGCTCGAACTGTTCGCCGACGTGGTTCCGAAAACCGCCGAGAATTTCCGAGCTCTGTGCACCGGCGAGAAGGGAGATGGGCCCACGACGGGGAAGCCGCTGCACTTCAAAGGGTGCCCCTTCCACAGGAGTAAGTCGTGTTTTAAGTGACTAATGGAGCAGGGGGGATGTTTTCAGAACTACTGTGTTGCAGTTGGTTCAGATAAAACTTGTTTTTTCTCTCATTCACAGTTATAAAGAAGTTCATGATCCAGGGAGGAGATTTCTCAAATCAGAACGGTACTGGAGGAGAGAGCATTTACGGGGCTAAGTTTGAAGATGAAAATTTCCACTATAAGGTAAAAAAAAAAGTACTTAAAAACTAGTTTACATATAACACAAAGAAGTGCAAGAACCCACTGCTTGAAATATCAGACATTGATTGTTTTTATGACTGATTTTTCCAGCATGACAGGGAGGGTTTGCTGAGCATGGCAAACGCCGGGCCGAACACCAACGGCTCGCAGTTCTTCATCACTACCGTTCCCACCAGCCACCTGGATGGGAAGCATGTGGTCTTCGGACAGGTTCTGAAGGGGATGGGCATCGTCAAGATGCTGGAAGCGGTGGAGACCAAGGAGGATACGCCCGTGAAGGTGCAGCCGCTCGCAGAACGTCACGCGGCCGGAAGTGCGTGCAGAGCTCAGCGCTAACCGGGTGGTCTTGTTTTTAAAGCCCTGCGTCATCGCAGACTGCGGTGAACACCAGCAGGGGGACGACTGGGGCGTCGCTCCCAACGACGGCTCCGGAGACCTCCATCCTGACTTTCCGGAGGATGCCGACATTGATTTCAAGGACGTGGGTATCAAGTGCCTTGGGACGACTCTGTTTGCGAAAGGCGCTATATAAAAGTTTAATTGAATTTTGAATTTGAAAAATTGAAATTTGAATTTTTTGGTCTTCTGTTTTTTGGTGAATCAGGATTTTCACCAGGATTATTTCACCAATTTGATATAATTGTCTTCTTTTCTGCAGGTTAATAAAATCCTGTCTGTTGCAGAGGATGTTAAGACCATTGGGAATAACTTCTTTAAATCCCAGGATTGGTTGGCAGCTAATAAAAAGTACTCAAAGGCCCTAAGGTATGTTAGACGGCTGTATCTGTTAGGGTTTATTTCACCCCGCCCCACCCCAAATGAGGACAAGACACAGCACTTCTTTACTTGCAAGGGTAACCACACTGTCTGCAGTGCAAGCTACAAAAGTTAGTTCCTCTTACACCTTTATTTATAGTGAGACACAGAAAGAGGTTGTATACACGTGCAAGTGGGGTGGGTTTAAGAAACAGGATGTCGCTGAACTGATATTATGAGTTAATGCTAAATAATAGAGAGGATTAGTATAACACACACGCACCTTTATATGACATATTGGATGAGTGATAATTTTAATTACATTTCTCCCTATTAGTATCCGTCCATCCATCCATCCAATCTAGTAATCAATGAATCTGGACATCCTGACTGTGATGTCAGCCAATCACAGGGGACGCCCTGACTTTGATGTCAGCCAATCATAGGGTACACACTTGCACACAAAGTAGGCTGATTTACACCAATAACACTTTGTTTTAAAAACATAACTAGACAGCTGAGGCACATGGTTGTTTACCCCTATGTCTGCCATGCGTCCCCAAGGTGTCCAGCTGACCACTTGGGTTAGTATTTTAATGCCTCACGCAGTAAAATTATTGTATCATCCTTGTCGGAGATGCACTAGCATTTACACTGCAAAAGATGCGTCCCAGGCCACCTCGGCCAGTGGTTTGAGCGACTGGATTGCGGTGCATCTTGGAGGCCCTTTACACTTGTATTTGGTGGTGTTTACTTGCGATTCGATCACCCAAGACGCAATTTCATACCAAGTGTAAAGGGAGGCCATAGAGACACCAGGTCACCTGATCATGTGTTTAGACTGGGGGGGAGAACGAGAGTCTCCAGAGGACGGTGGGTATATAAACTCCATACGCAGTCCACTAGGGTAGGAAGCACACTGACGACCCCGGAGGCGTGAGCCCGCCTCGTTACCTCTGCTGTCGGTAACCGGGCCACCGTGCCCGTCACAGGTACCTGGAGACTTGTGGTGAGGCCGTGGATGACGACGAAGACCTGCAGAAGAAGCTGGAGGCCATCGCGCTGAGCTGCATCCTCAACATCGCCGCCTGCAAGCTGAAGCTGCAGTCGTGGCAGGACGCCGTCGAAAACTGCAATCAGGTGACCGATTCGGGGGGGTCTGCATGTTCTCTCTAGCTACATGGACTTCCTCACACAGACTAAAAATATGCAGTTATGCTAATTGGGATTTCTATACTGCCTATAGCCTATGACTTAGTGTGTGTATGCCCTGCCTACATACATATAGTTTACCTCAGTGGTTCTCAATCTTTTTTTGCAGTGGGCCGCACTATGTCCAAGTTCAAGTCTCACGGGCCACATATTATTTACATATGACGTCATCAACGCTCAATAACCAGATATTATGCATCTAAAATTATTGCAATTAGAAAATAATAAAAATATTGTTCAAAGTTTGTTTAATACATTTATTTGTTTAATACATTTTTTTAATTAATTGTAAAACCATTTATTATTATTTTATTTATTTATTTAACGTGGTCAGCATCGCGGGCCGCATTTGCATTTGTGACGGGCCGCAGGTTGAGAACCACTGGTTTAACCTAGATGCATTATATTGTGTTCTATAAAGCCTATATTCCTCATCATTACAGGCACTTGACTTGAAACCTGACAACACTAAAGCACTGTATAGAAGAGCCCAGGCATGCCAAGGACTGAAGGACTACACTCAGGCCATGGTAAGTGATGGCTGTTCCAAGTTTCATAATAAAAGCCCCCACAAACAGTGTTTTTTTTTGGTATGTGTGCGTGTACATACATGTACATTTTTTGGTCATATTTAACTTAAACCTAACGTTACACTATTCCTGTTGTGCTACATTTATTAGCATTGCTGTATGTACATATTTGCCATATTTTCCAGTATCATTGAGTTGTTTATTCATTGTATCTGTTGTGTATTCTGCTCTCTTCCATTCTAATCTAACCGTTTTAATCCTAGGCTGATCTGAAGAAAGCTCATGAAATATCACCTGATGACAAAGGTGAGTGTCTGTTGCAACCTTAGTTTTCTTTGAATAGTTTATTTTTTTTTCCCTGAATAGTTGTTGATGATGGTCAGTGCGCAGTCTAAGATACGGGTCTGTGTTTGACAGCAATTGGAAACGAGATTCTAAGAGTGAAACAGAAAGTCAAGGAGGAAAAAGAGAGAGAGAAAAAGACGTATGCAAAAATGTTTGCTTGAAGATCTGTCTGCGCTACAGAGGCCTTCTGGAAACTCCGCATTCGATCAGGATTCGTTGGGTCGAACAGGCGGGCTCTCCCTGATGCAGTGTCTACTCTTCTGTACTGTATTCATTGAAGCGGTCGTCCTACTCAACATTCATTGTGCTAATTCTAACAAACATGCACCATGGTAAATAAGGCTGTGAAAACACAGTATACGCACTGTTTTTAAATGACAAGATGCCTGCTGTGACTGCTGTGGATTTTATAGCGTGTTCCATGTACCAAACCTGTTGGCCTGAACATGATAGAATAAAAGTATTGTGATTGAGTGCTTGTATGTTTGTCGTTCTTTTCTCATTCTTCCCATTCCTCGAAAAGATGCATCGATAAGTGATGGGTATATTAATACCAGAGCGAAAAGATTTTCAGAAATTTAAGCTTTCAAATGATATGTCAAACATCCATACATTGAAATAAATCAGAGTTTAATAAAATTACAAGATGAGCTAAACACATCTTACCATGTAACAACAGTCCTCTATATACAACTGTCCATTTGGCAATGAACAAATCGTATGTTTTGTTTTTTTAAAATAAAGAGTCAAAATGCAGCAACATAACTCAGCGTTATGGGGAGTCAAAATGAATGTGTTATTGCAGTGGGATCTGAGCAGCAGGTTAATGCCCGGTGACGTACTTTTTGAAAAATCACATGCCGTTATATGCTGGTCCTCCACTTCCCTCTGGCACCACCCAGTTAATGTTCTGGCTCGGGTCCTTGATGTCGCAAGTCTTGCAGTGAACGCAGTTTTGTGCATTGATCTGTAGCCGCATGCCCTCCCCAGACTCCAGTGGCACAAACTCGTACACCCCTGGAACAAAAAGAAAAAAGAAAACGATACCAGAGCTGTACCGATCCAGGCAATCGTTAAATCGCGATTCAGCTTATTTCCATCCATATTCTGAACCTCTGCATCAAAATCACTGCGGTACAGTTTAGTGGATTGTTTTATTTCACAAACATTTTTCAACGTTTGCCAATTGAAAACATGCTGCAAGTGCAGTTTATGCCAAGTACAAGTTAAATATTTCTTTGTCCCCCCCCCAAGAAATGTGCACTTTACCTATGAACAAACGTGTAGTCTATGCAGCTGGGAGTTGTACGCAACAACTTTATTCAAGATACCGACTCACCCTTGGTAGTTAAAGGCTGTTTATGCCTCTTAATTACGTTTAGTTACAATTCTGTAACCAAAGGTCATGACAGCGACGGTGTACTTTTATCAGTGATGCTGCCATTTTGGTTCTCAGATAGGAACCTTTGAAAACTGCAACCATACCTGCCGGACAGAATCGCTGCTCTGGCCCATCGTAGACGGCCAGGTTCTTAGCCACGGGGACGCTGTCGTCCATGAGGGTGAGGTGCGGGGGCTGGTCGTGCTCATGGTTGGTGCCACTCAGAGCTACAGAGGACAGCAGGTCGAAGCTCAGCTTCCCGTCGGGCTTGGGGTACTCTATGGGGGTGCACTCCTTCGCAGGTTTGAGCTGGGTAGCATCCGCACCTAGACACCGTAGAGAATGACTACTCTTTGCTCGACTGCCCATTCTTTAGGTCAGTTTTTCCCAACCCAGTCCTCGGGGAACCCCGGACAGCCCACATTTTTGCACCCTCCCAGCCAAATACCTGCTACAGGTGCACTGGGAGCTGAAAGGAAGCGAAAATGTGGACTGTCCGGGGTTCCCCGTGGACTGGGTTGGAAAACACTGCTTTAGGTGAACAAACACACAAACTCAAAAGACTCTCCCCAGAACAGTAGTGTCTCTCACCTATATGTTTTAAGGTCCACGGTTCTTTCCCTCGTAAGATCCAGTAAAAGATGCCAGTGTAGAGCATTCCCCCATACAGTCCAAAGTAATTGTGGAATGAAGGTCGTATGTTTCTAACAGCACGTAGCTCTTTCCAAATCCAGGAGTTCTTCAAGCTGTCCTCATATCCTGGCACATGAATTCCTGGAAGACAACTCATCACCATGTGCAAAATGTTTTAGAATAATAAAATAAACTAACAGTACCATCTGAGAGTTCTTAAGGTGCCATTTTAGAATCCAAACTGATAACTAGTACAAATAAATATATCCCAAACCTTGAAAGTGATCTTGAGCAAGACACTCAAAAAATGAGTAAGTGTTAAAGTTCCTTAGGATCCATTTCTCCCGTGCATACATATCACTTGCAGTTAAAGTTCCACATATTGTAACAAACAGCTGTCTACAATATGGGGACATTTTACAGGAAACATCAACATGTGCCTTCAGAAATTCTTTAACAACATGCAGGAATAATTCACAGGTTTTACTTTTGTCTGTCTGACTAGAAGTGGCATCTGAAAATAAGGGCACACTTTCTACTAAAAACAGTCACATTTCCAGAGGTGTGCAGAGAGTTGAAATCCAGACCAAGATTTTGTTTCAACCAACCAGTTCAGTATAAAGTCACAGTACTCAACTGGGTGAATGAAACAAAATCACCTGCTGCTGGACCAATAATTCCACCCCAGAGGGGATCAATAAACTCCTAAAGTCATGAACCCCTGGAGGTTCATACAGACCCTGCACCCTCACTAGCTACTGAAAGCCATTCCTGCTGCCTTCAGACGGGTCTCAGCATTACCAGCCGTCTCAGACTGCAGCTTCTCGTCTGTGATCTTCTGGAAGATGGCCTCGGCCGCCAGCATGCCGCTCTTCATCGCCGTGTGGGTTCCCTTGATCTTCGGCACGTTCATGAACCCGGGGCTGCACCCTATCAGCAGGCCTCCGGGGAACGTCAGCTTGGGTATGGACTGCAGGGCAGATGTCGTTCCGCTATGAGGACTGCAGGCACTAGGGGGCACAGTCAGCCCGACGTCCGCGATGCGGCCTACCTGGAATCCACCTTCGTTTAAGGCTCGGGCTCCGTAGGCGATCCGGTTTCCTCCCTCCAGCGTTGGTGCCACTGAAGGATGATGTTTCCATCGCTGAAACTCCCTGAAGGGGCTCAGGTATGGGTTCTGGTAGTCCAAGCCAACCTAAGATGGTAGCAGTTTATGGGCAGCCTCAGTTACAAATACATGGCTTTACTCATTCTTTACATTTGCTAGAAGCTCTCAATATAGTTCCATCTACATAGGAAATCGGTGTGACAAGTCGAAGGTAACAGACGCTGCGGGAATCTAGAGGCGGCGACCTACAGAAAGATAGGACTGATAATTCCAAGGTGTGTCGTCACGTGTTCCGAGGAACATGGCAAAATTCTTACGCTACAGTTGCATGGTCTGCAGGGCTGGCAAACAATAGTGCAATTAAGACTACTGTTGCGCGTAAAACAAATTGCAAAAAATGGAAAAGTCAGGGCACAACTGAAGTGACTCCGCTCTGGTAAACAGAAATACCATCGTCGAGCAAGATGTCCAAAATAAACACGGAAAGGCAAACGCAGCAAGCTTTATCGCAAAGTTCACTCTGACTACTAACAACTTAGTGGGCGGGGCTAGCTATGCAAGAAACTCCTCCCCTCCCAAAACCATCTTACAAGTCTTGTACATGACACACACCACTCACCACAAGGCCCAAAGCTACCAAAGGCTCCTTTTCATTCAGGTGATACAAAAACGTCCCTCCGTATGTATGACGGTCCAAAGGCCAGCCCACAGTGTGTTCAACTCTTCCTGGTTTCCAATTCTTTTCATCAATAATCCATATCTACAGTAAATACAAGTCACCATCCATTACGGCAGGAATGTTTAAAAATATCAAAATTATTAAAGAAAAAGGAATTACTTGCGACAAAGACAAAGAAAGGAAAAATTTTATGACTTACAGAAATCAGCCCTGTATTTGATTCATAATAAATGTTGAACGTCAGGGGTGGGTAATCTTATCTGCAAAGGGCCGGTGTGTATGCAGGTTTTTGGGATAACCAGTAGGTCAGCTGTTCAAACCCAGGTGTGAGGACTCTCCAGCCAATCAGTCTTCTAATTAGTAATCTAATCAGGGAGTTTCAGCAAAAATCTGCATACACACCGGCGCTTTGCGGGTAAGATTGGTCACCCCGGGTGTAAGTGATCTTAGATTGAGAAGTAGGTCATTCCAGGAATGTATAAGACGGCACCAAAGCACACGCATGGAAGGTACCTCTTTAAGGCCTATAGCATAGGTCTGAGGCTGGCAGGTGTCGCGCAGGTTAAAACGTTTATACAACTGCTTTGCCAAGTGGCCGTGGCAACCTTCTCCAAACACCGTCACCTTGGCATGGAGCTCCATGCCTCTCTCAAACACGTCCTGCAAATCAAAGAAATTGTGCGCGTTTCATTATGAGAAACCGAACACCTACACGGTACTAAATACCGTCAGATTGGATAGATTACCTGGCAAACAGTGAAGCAGTGCTGCAAGTGGATTCTTTCACTATTAGGCACTGAACGGTTCAGTTACGTAAACACTTGCAGCAGTGTGGGGACGCCTTGAGAAGCTCACCTTGGGCGATCCATCTTTAGCTACCCCCACGTCGTTTGTAGCGATTCCTTTTACGCTCCCATCTTCGTGAAACAGCACCTTTTGATCGAAAGGGGAGATTCAGCGTATGTAGCAAACTGAGCCCTAAGTCAGCTCAAAGAAAATACGTAACGAATCAAACACAAAATGACCCGGAGGTACCTCCGAAGCCGCGTAACCGGGGTATAACTCCACCCCAAGCTCCTCCGCCTGTTCCCCAAGCCAGCGCACAAAATGACCCAGGCGGACTACGTAGTTGCCATGGTTATTCATCGGAAGTCCTAAAAGTACATTTCGCCAAACAGATTAAACAAACACTTAAAAAGATATAAAGACACAGAAGCGATATAAAAGCTAACAGGTGTGCAAACACGCAGCATGTCTCTCACTTATGAATTCTCTGGCAGTTCCTGTGAGAGGCTGCATGTAATACTAACTACCATATATGAGTTAGACTGGGAAAAAAACAGGAATCTCCTCCAGTAACACTGCTGTTTAGAAACCCATTACAACTTTACTTTTAATAAAAAGGGGGGGGGG
>JABFDZ020000087.1:2621903-2667943 GCA_019775955.2 Pollimyrus isidori | reverse complement strand
CATTGGAAGGCGTGTCGGTGGGATTGAGGAGGTCTTCGAAGTATTCCCTCCACCGACCCAAAACGTCCCGAGCTGAGGTCAGCAGCACCCCATCCTCACCGTAAACAGTGTTGATGTCGCACCGCATTCCCGCACAGAGCCGCCAGATGGTGGACCAGAATCGCCTCAAAGCCATCCGGAAATCGTTTTCCATGGCCTCACCGAACCCCTCCCATACCCGAGTTTTTGCCTCAGCGACTGCTGAAGCCGCACCCCGCTTAGCCTGTCGGTACCTGTCAGCTGCCTCTGGAGTCCCACAGGCTAAAAATGCCCAATAGGACTCCCTCTTCAGCTTGACGGCATCCCTCCACCAGCGGGTTCGGGGATTGCCGCCGCGACAAGCACCGACCACCTTATGGCCACAGCTCCGGTCAGCCGCCTCCACAATGGAGGCGCGGAACATGGCCCATTTGGACTCAATGTCCCCCACCACCCCCCGGGACATGGGTAAAGTTCTGCTGGAGGTAGGAGTTGAAACTCCTCCTGACAGGGAATTCCACCAGACGTTCCCAGCAGACCCTCACTATACGCATGGGCCTGGCTGACTTCCTCCCCCACCACCGGAGCCAACCCACCACCAGGTAGTGATCAGTTGACAGCTCTGCCCCTCTTTTCACCTGAGTGTCCAAAACATGCAGCCACAAATCCGACGACACGACTACAAAGTCGATCATCGAAGTGCGGCCTAGGGTGTCCTGGTACCAAGTGCACATATGGACACCTTTATGCCTGAACATGGTGTTCATTATAGACAATCCGTGACAAGCACAGAAGTCCAACAACAAAACACCGCTCGGGTTCAGATCGGGGGGGCCATTCCTCCCAATCACGCCACTCCAGGTCTCGCTGTCATTGCCCACGTGGGCATTGAAGTCCCCCAGTAGAACAGGAGAGTCCTCAGGAGGAGTGCTCTCAATAACAACTACTGATTATATTTTCAAGTCACTGCAATTCTCATTGTACCAAGAATTCCTATTTACATTTTACTTATTTTGAAGATACTTTTAACCAAAGCAACGTGTTTTTTTTTCCCTCTTTTTTTTCAGTAAGCAGGGCCCTGCCAATCCCTGGAGTAACTGTGGCACCTTGCACCTGGCCTGGTGGTGAAACGGTTCTGCTGACTTTGGGAATTTCTGAGGACCAGCTTCCCATGCCGAGCTACAAACCACCCCCTTTACGCCTGCTGCTCCCGTTGCATGATACAAGATACCTGACTTATGTTTGGTATTCAGAATCACCTACTCTGTAAGCCTGGACTTAAAATTCAAACACTTATTTCATCCGATGCATAAAGCAGTTGAGTGGAAGTTGTATCCTGACCACAGAACTGATTCTGGAACTAAGCAGCAAATGTTCTCATCCCAGATCTCCACCTAATCCTACTATTAGCTGTGACTCGCTTTGGACTATCTTGGGTCTCCCTCACGGCTGCACGGTGCCTTCCTGCATCCTCTCTTTTAATCACACCATCATGGTTTATTCCACATGAGCTATTCCATATTGCAGTTGGCTTTCGCCACTTTCATATCTTCCAGACTATTGATAAATAATGCTCTGTCTTCTGCTTCCCGCTTGTGGCCATCTGGTCCCAGGCTCACAGACCTCCACACAGCATCCAGACATCTGGCTCGTGACAGAAAGGATCTGATTCCTCGGTTTGATCCAATCAGCGGACATGGTCGGCATTTTGAAACCCAATGCAGGAGTTTCACCTCCACTGGCAGGAGTCACCTGCCTCCCAGCCCCAGCAAGTATCAGTGAAGATCAAGACATTTTTACTCCAGCACATTTCTTGAATGACTCAGTTATCAATTCCCAGTTTTTTCCTGCACTGGATTATTGTGTTTTTTTTGTCTTTCAGTCCCTCTAGATAAGTGATTCTCAACCCAGTCTTTGGGGACCCTCAGACAGCCCACATTTTTGCTCCTTCCCAGCCCCAACACACCAGTACCAGGTATTCGGTGTGACATGGGAGGAAGCAAAAATATGTACTATTTGCGGGTCTCAGAGGACTGGGCTGAGAAACACTACTTTAGAAAAGTTGTTGCAACTAATTTACCGTGAGTCCATCCAAAAAAAAAAAAAATTAGATGCAATGATTTATTGATTTTACTTAAAATTTTTGACTTAACCCTAATGAACTCTTTCCACAAACAAGGTTATAATAACCCAGAATTGACCAAAAATTGCGAGATTTTATGAGCATAGAGGAACTCACAGCAAAGGGAGATGATGCACAGTGCATGCAGCTTGTTCTCGGATCTGATGTAGGAGCGCATGGCGATCACAAAGACGTTGCCGAAGCAGGTGGTGGCCGACACGACCCAGACGAAGACCCGCAGCACGACGTTGGCCAGCAGGTCCTCGAAGGAGGAGATGCCGTCGGTGTTGGGCTTGCAGCTACGCACGTGGGGTGCGTAGCCACAGTACTGGAACTTCTTGAAATATCTGTTACAATCGGTAAACCCACTGACTGTAAATGAATCGCATTTCTGTAACGCGGCAAGGGATTCTATAGCACCAGCTGACTGTAATGTTCACGGTTTTCCCTTCACGTTAAATTGTGAAGTATTGCGGCACTTTTAGATTTAATGGGCGTTAATAAACCAGTAGTGTAAAGTGTAGATAGTGGAACTTTCAACTCTGTTTTTAGTTTCGGGGATATTACAAGGTCAGGGTAATATTGCCCCTCCTCTCAAAAGAAACACTGCATGGTTTATCACTAGCCAATGACATATTTTGAATCTGTGAGTGACACGGGTGAGGCACTATACGACCCAATCAGTTTTCAGCTGAGGTCAGTGTCCCTGTGGCTCCACCCCTGTATATATTCCTGCATGATGTAAGCAAAGGACCCAAGGCCATTTATAACTCCAAGTCAAAAACAGCAGTAATAAAAAGTGCACATGAAAGACTTACATGTGCGTGAGGTTTTTCAGAGGTTCAAACATTCTCCTCTGTATGTTCGTGATCTCAATTCCCTCTATGCTTCTGGAAATCACAAACAACCATTTTCCCACTGACCACTTCCATAAAAGAAAATAGCAAAAACCTCTATTTTAAGAAGTTATATAGCCATGCCATTCTGCGCACAGAACCAGTGATCACTGATAATTTCCTCCACTTCGTCAGAGAGCAAATTATTTTCCCTCCTTAATAGAATTAACATATTTCAAATTCTGATTTAATTTGTTGATTAATTAAAATGAGCTCATATATCAAACCTTTATACAAAAGATATTCTAGCCAAAATGAAAACAACAATGATTTTAAAGCTTTCCCAGAGAAATATCACTAGCACTTGGCATGTGTCCAATTTATGGAGCAAAACTTTATATATGAAGCTTTAATTTTTCAATGTCCAGGACAGATTAGAAAGGAGGATTTTCCACACAGCAAAAAATTGTTTATTTAATAATGCTGGAAAACTAGATAATAGCTTTGAAAGAGCAATTTCCAGAAGTGGGGGAAATTGTCAGAAGTTATTAATACTGAAACATTTTTTTTTGTGTAGTTATAGGAGCCCTTGAAGATATTAATTTTACTGCTGATTTCATGCATGGTGCCACGTCCTGAAATCAGATTCTGAAACATCTTTGATGTCTGACCTTAAGTGATGCTCTATTTCCTTCAGTTGAGTAAAAGTACTTGGTAAAAGAACATTTGCAATAAAATGTTGCAAAATGTGGACAGTGGTGGCTTAATGGTTAGGGATGTGCACTCGTAATGGAAAGATTGCAGGTTTGAATCCCCAACCAGCAAGGCACCACTGAGGTACCCTGAGCAAGGTACCGCCCCCAAGTACTGCTCCCCGGGCGCTGAATTAGCCGCCCCCTGCTGTCATAGCGTCACATATGGGTTAAATGCAGGGGACACATTCCGTTGCTGTGTGCTGTGGTGTGTCAACACTGGTTACCAAAAATGCTGCTTGACATATTTATCTATGCATGTGCATAAAAGAGCCAAATTAAATAAACCAGGAAAGAAACTCACAGTGATTTTAATCTATGCAGATTATCAAAGTGGTCCCGCTGTAACTCCAAAATAGGGTTATATGATATGTTTCTATAAAAAAGAAGCAGATAATTACCAACCAATTCTGTTATTGTAAATTATTATAAAATGATTGTAATGATTACTAAGAATTATAAATACGATGAATTATTGTGGTTTAAGTGTGCACTCTACCGGCAAATGAAGAGATAGAGAGACTTACAGCTGCAGAAGCTCACCAAGATCGACAAATAAATTTTGAGGTATCACTTTGATTCTGTTGCTGGATAAATCCCTGGTATGACACAAGAGGAGAAAATCAATTTGCAAAGACATCATGAATAAATGAACAACTGACTCAGTGGAGTCACATGTATCTCAGCAACCCAGTTATTTAGCTATTATTTAACTACAATGATGTAATTTACTCAAGTAAATATATCGTTACTAGTAACCAGGAGCTTAGTTAGAAATTCTGGCCCCCCTCAGAAAATGTTACCTTGGGCCCATTAACATTCATTATTTTATGCATTCAGGGGTCCCTCTATAATGCTGCCCCCTTTATCTGCCAGGATGCCCTTGCTTATAACAATTGGATACTAATCATAAACATTACTATCACTTGGCTGTAACACTGTCCTATGTAGCAAGGAAGGTTAGCTGTCTATAACCAGAACGAACTAAACATGTAAACCGTCATTCTTGAAATGAACCTAAATAAACTCACAGTTCCCCAAGCCTTCTCAGAGGTGAGAATGCCTTTTCGTGCAAGTCACTGATTCTATTCCCCTGAAGAACTCTAGAGAGGTCAGACACAGAGGGACAAAAAAATCAAATCGCAATAAAATTTGCAGGGAATTTTGAGAAATAGGCGTTCTCCACAATTGCATTTTCTGGGGTCTTCAGCAAGGAATGTAGTTTACTGTAGGAATGCTAATTAGGCTAATTAATGCTAATTCAATAGTTTACTTCAATGACTTCAGCAAAATATCCTGGTGCATATGGAGACACAGCTGTGAGCTGCTGCATGCTAAGCAACTTTTGGGAAACTTTGTTACATTTTGCTTTGGTGAAAAACCCAAAATCGGCTGGATAAAATAAAAGCCTTTCATTGAAGATCAGTGGGTAGAACTGTTCAGTTTTAGGCTTGTGACTGTGAATTCCACTCCAAACTGTAGCTGTGAGAGTTACTTGCCTGCACTACATGTGTGTGTGTGTGCATGCATGTGTGTGTGCGTGCATGCATGTGTGTGTGCGTGCATGCATGTGTGTGTGCGTGCATGCATGAGTGTGTGTGTGTGCACTCAGCGTCCAGCGACAGGATGTGACTGAATATGCTAAACAACTTTGCTCAGGTTTATATATTCTGATATCGGAAAAGGAAAGAACTTGCTCTTCTTAGTTACATGATACATTTTAAAGCATAAAGTAATATGCACTTACAGCACGGTCAGCATATTACAGGAGCTGAAGGTTACGTCTCCTACGCTTTCGATCTGATTCCCCTCCATGTCGCTGAAATGATACAAGTGCTTGAAATTAAAAGGACGACTCACACCTTTACACTGCAGGACACAGAAAAAGACATGTTGCATTATTACAATTAATGTCTGTTGGGTTTCCTCTAAGGTTCGGAAAATGGGAAACAGGAAAAGGACTTACAGCCAGTTCAGCTTCGGCATCCCCCGACATACGGCATCATCGTGTAGCCGGCTGAGAGAGTTGTTAAGCAGGACCCTTTGACAGAAGAGCTCTCGGTTACCCACAAAGCGTCAAACCCACATAAATCACTGTCGGCTCAGCAGGAAGAAAAAAACAGGAGAAACTTACAGAAGCACCAGTGAATGTAGCCCAGAAAAACTCAGTGAGGAAATCTGGCTGATTTTGTTGTTTTCCAGAATCCTGCGATTACAAAGAGGCGAAAATCACGAATGTTAATTGCTGCTGTTCCTCCTCTGAAATTATCTGTAGCACATCACGTAATTCAAATTACAATTGAATTAAAATGCAACATAATAAGCAATGATTGATATTCCTACTGCTTATCCTGAACAGCCCTATCCCAGGATGTGGGGAGAAAAGTCCAACTCCAAACAGAGAGAGTGGAAACAGAATTCAGTCCCCCAGCCCTGGAATTGTGAGGTCATATTGCTCTCCACAGAGACACTGTGACATCATAATCAAATGAAAACAATCCTAGAAAATCAGACAACAAAGGAAAAAGAGGTCGGGCCAATAGAGGCCGAAAAGAGAAATATAAACTTACAACCACTCCAGCTTATGAAGATCCTGGAACACTCCTGGCTTCAGAGTTGATATCTTATTGTAGCTCAGATATCTGCTTGCAAAGATGAAACAAATTGAACTGTACCACAACAAAAACTGAATTTACATTCAAGAAAAAAATCTCAACGTGCCACCTATTTTATTATTACTATTTTTCATTTATTATGCTGGCAGCATTACTATGGACGGTGTAAAAGATTCAAAGACTCCCCCAATAATGTCCTTCAGGAAAGCTAACACACCATAGTCTGACGTTAGTATGAGTCTCATTCATACTTTTATTTCTGTTGTTTATCTGTAACATGTATGTTATTATGTACTGTAGGCAGATTTCCACTGCTAAATGATAGCAACTCTGTGAAAAAAATATATGTATATTATGTTATATATATATAATGTAAATTTGCAAAGATAGATGGGATAAAAAATACGTGTTGAACTCACAAGCGTGTTAAATTATACAGTCCTCTGAACGCACTGGCACTCACGGCTCGAATCTTGTTATGCTGCAGATATCTGAAAAATAAAATCTAGCACTTCAGAGTCATCCATGTGACAAAATCTCTCCAAGTATTCAGGGCACGATGATTGAAACATGAAATACCTTCAGGGGAAAGGGATCAAACTGTCAACCCATAAGATTCCGCTTACTGTACAGAAGTCAGGCTTTACTGTTACGCTTCGAATTTTGCTGTGTGACAGCTACAGACCAATGAGACCCATTTCTTTTGCCGTTTGCTCAGTTCCAAGTGAGGGATTTAACCCAAAGAACATCACACTGCTCCGCAAACATGACGAGTTAAAATATTTAAATGGCAGAATATTCTCTGCAGATAACAACCCCCGAATCTTTGTGCAGTGGTTACACATGCAGGGAGAATATAAATTCTGTCTTCCGGCTGGTACTTAAGCGATGCATCCTTGACAGCTGCATCTGGTGATACCAGCCGTGTTAATAACATAATTACACGGCCATCAGTAAACTTCAGCATGATGCCAATAAAGTTTCTGAATGTTGATTGTCATATATCCATAGGTGAACATCCCACCCAAAACAGTGGCGTTTGTCCCACCCAACATTTTCCAGGATTTTTCTTTGAAGAATATAAATAAACTTATTGGGAGAATTTGGTTCTCATCTAACCTACTGACCAAGGAGAAAAAAGCCTATGATCTCAGTTAGATACACATAAACAGATGTATACATTCAGTATTAAAACAGAAGGGCAGCCAATATACAGGTATACATACGAGGTCATACAGAACAATGCGAGAGTGCAGATTTGACTCAATCATGACAAACGGCCTGAATCAGATGCCAGTAACTCTTCAGATCAAGTGTGAGAATTTAAACAATCGACAATGTAGGCAAACCTACAGCTTTTGCAGACTGTTGTAATTGTAGAATATATAAGCATTCAGCTTCCTCAGCCTGTTCCTCTGCAGAGACCTGAAATAAAAACAGATAAATATTAATAAGGGTTTAATATTAACTAGTATCACCTAAAATTAGCCTCAGTGCATCTTCTGGTGCCGCAAACCGGGCACCGGGCAGGGAACTCCGGTGTTTGCGCTATGGTTTGTCTCACTCCCCGCCTTTGTTCATTCTCAATCACGCGCACCTGTCCATTGGTCATTTCTAACAACAGGTAAGCTGGACATCCAGCGGTTTTGGCAACTTACAGTTTTATCTCTGTGTTCCTACTGGAGGAAATTGAAAACTTGGAACTAGAATCCTGGTGCAAGTATTGTGGAAACTGATGAATTAAGTCACCGATGCAGAGGAGGTGCAGGACCATGGGTGTATCTCAACTACAAGAACACAAAGACCATACCAGCGGAGTCAGTAAGGTCGATCTTGCTAACGTGCCTTCTAAGAATGAACCTGGGCCGCAATGAATGGGTCAGATTGATGCAGTTTGGCGAGGATGCAACTGATGTACCCTTCACATTTCGGCCAAGAACGACATCTGGGGATTTTTACTGTCCTCTCTACTTCTGCTTTTAGAATTGGAACTGGTCTTTGGCAATGGAAACGGGTAGCGAGGACACAAGTACGGTGAAGTACACATACTGAGAAAGTCCCCATGTCCTCAGGAAACACATAAATAGCAACATTAACCAAAATAAATGGCAATAAACAACCCAGGAACCCTAACATGCTACATCACATGCGAACATTTTCACGGTGATAACGACACGGCATCCAGCTAAGAGCTGCCCACAGCCCACACGGACAGGAACACCAACCCGAGGGGGGGGGGGACCGCCGCACGGTTGGCTTCGGTACTCACATCATAGTGACAGTTGGGGACACGGAGGGGACGGCCCGGAGCTGAGCACCGTCACAGTCCAGTTCCAGCCCTCGGCAGTGACATTGGTCGGGGACAGTGCCAAGCACTGAGGAGGATGCAGAGCATTAGTCAGAGAACTACAGATTCACGACTGATTTCACTTAATACTGTATACCCGCATCTATAAAACACAAAAACATCACCATTACTATTTCCATCCATCTTCTATACAGGCAAGTATCAACCCAGGATGGGGTGCCAACCCCACGCTGGGCACACTCACACATTGTTCACAGAATCTGCCAACTCCAATTTACCTTAGCATGCTTTTTGGGCTTTGAAGGGAAACCCCAGAGTGAGAACAAGCAAACTCCACACATACAGAGACTCCCTAGAGAACTAGAGAACCCTGGTCTTCAGTGGCATGCATTAACTGTGCTAGGCACCACTGCAAATATCTGCTGTTATAAAAAAATATATTTAATATATATATTCAGCATATAGTAACCATGAGATCTGGTTGAGGCACCAGTGATGAAGATCAAAACAGTAAAATCACAGTATACGTAATTAGCAGCACATGCTTCTGAAACTGGTGGGAAAATGATTATTTACAACCGGTATCTGTTGACACAATAAGAAAGGCACGTGACATCATCCAGAAGGGCACGTGACATCATCCAGAAGGGCACGTGACATCATCCAGAAAGGCACGTGACATCATCCAGGGCCTCAGTCACCCCACACACCCACTCCCCCCCCCCCTCCCCCTCGGGCAGGATGTGCAAAATTATCAGTCCCTCAACCATAAGGTCCAGAAGCAGTTACTACCCACAAGCCAAAGTGCTGTGTGGCCTAATTAGCATGTATGTGCAGGTATACTTACACAGGTTAGTTACCACACAGCACTTTAAAGAAGACCTGCTCTCTACACGCAGTTAAGGAACAAACTTTGGTTTAATTATATGCTTTCTGAAGTATTGCTTTTGCTCACTAGAGGCCCTTTAAAAGAAAGTAGAAATGCCCCAGTAGAAATATATTAAAAAGAATTCAAATTATGCAGTATTTTTGCTTTTAAATATCCAGTACTTTGATGTAGATGGACAAATTGCATAAACCAGGAAGTAACTAAGAAAAAACATAAAACAATGAAGATAAGCATTAAATAATCTGCTGTATATAATATAACCTGTGATCTTATATATTATTCAAATATTCATGCCGAAATAGCTATCCTGAGTAAATTGCCTTAGAGTGAGTTTACAAAATTTTGGCTTTCCTGTGTAGTGCATAGTGCTGTGCTTGATCAGCCTGAATTATTTTATACACGTCTTCATAAGTAGAAGAGTGTCATGCCTTAGGAATGAAGGAGTTGAGGGCAGGCATTGTATCGAATCAGAAGGGGTTTATTTGAATTTTAACGAACAGGGTAGGAAAATTAACAGGGATTGCGAGGGATCAAAAACGGGAGGAATGGAAATTGGGAAGGGCACAAGCAACAGGAACTTCAATGACTGGACTGGGGACTGGGAAGCAGGTATATACGTAACTAACAAGGAAGCTAATGAGAGGCAGCTGGGAATGATTAACATGTTGCTGTATTACTGTTCCTCTGCCATCAGAAGCAGCACCAGGACCTCCCTGCCCCCCGCTTTGAGATTCAAATCTTAAAATTTGGACAATGTCAAGTAGGACTTTGCCATCTTGGTCATTTGTGGATGGACTCCCCCTTTCAGTCTGGTCCCATCCAAGGTTTCCTCCTTCTAGGGAGTTTTTCCTTGCCACTGTTGCCTCTGGCTTGCTCACTGGGGGCTTTGGCCAGGGACGCTGTAAAGTGCTTTGAGACAATGTAATGTTGTGAAAATGTGCTATACAAATAAATTGAACTGATGATATTTAGGAACAAGAGGTAAGAAACGAGGAACAGGTGTGGTTTGTTAGGGTCACACTAGGGAGGAAGCAGAAGGGTCAAGTGGACAGGAGGACGCAAACTATGCTTGGCTAAGTATATTATTTATACTATGTTCATGGAAGTATTTCATGAAAATGAACAGATAAGCATTTAGGTGTGAAGTCTCACATTTTACACGTGACACCCACTGGTTTTTGTGGTGCACTTAAACCAAAATAAATATTTATCTTTATGCACATAAAAGTTCCTGGAACCAGGAACGTCACTAGGATTGAAAGACAAGGGGGGCTTAGCCCACAGGGTTGAGGGGAGGAATTAGCGCATATACAGTGGTAAGAAAATGTTTGGGCACCACTGATAATTTTCACGCTTTTCCTTTATGAATCACTGGTTGTTTGGATCAGCAATTTCAGTCAAATATATCATATAGCAGACGAACACAGTGATATTTGAGAAGTGAAATTAAGTGTATAGGATTTACAGAAAGCGTGCAATAATTATTTAAACAAAATTAGAAAGGTGCATAAATTTGGGCACCATTGCCGTTTTATTCATTTGAATACCTTTAGCACTAATTATTGGAACACAAAATTTGTTTGGTACGCTCACTGACCCTTGACCTACATACACAGGTGAACCCAATCATGAGAAATGGCATTTAAGGTGGCCTTCAAAAACTGCAAGTCCTCTTTGCATCTTCTCTGAAGAGCGGCAACATGGGAGCCTCAAAACAACTCAGAAATTACCTGAATTTAAAGATTGTTCAACATCTTGGTTTAGGGGAAGGATACAAAAAGCTATCTCAGAGATTTCAGCTGTCAGTTTCCACTGTGAGGAACATAGTGAGGAAATGGAAAACCACAGGCACAGTTCTAGTTAAGGCCCGATGTGGCAGGCCAAGAAAAATGTCTTATAAGCAGAGGCGACGGATGGTGAGAACAGTCATAGTCAACCCACAGACCAGCTCCAAAGACCTACAACATCATCTTGCTGCAGATGGTGTCACTGTGCATGGTTCAACTACTCAGCACACTTTGCACAAGGAGATGCTGTATGGGAGAGTAATGCAGAAGAAGCCTTTTCTGCACACACACCACAAGCAGAGTTGCTTGAGGTATCTTAAGCATTGGGACAAGCCAGCTTCATTTTGGAATAAAGTGCTGTGGACTGATGAGTTATTTGGACATAACAAAGGGCGGTATGCATGGCGAAAACAGAACACAGCATTCCAAGAAAAACAACTGCCACCCACAGTAAAATTTGTTGGCGGTTCCATCATGCTGTGGGGTTGTGTGGCCAGTGCAGGTACTGGGAATCTTGTTAAAGTTGATGGTCATATTGACTCCAGTCAATATCAGCATATTCTTGAAAACAATGTTCAAGAGTCAGTGACAAACTTGAAGTTGCACCAGGGCTGGATACTTCAACAAGACAACGACCCTAAACACTGCTCAATCTATTAAGGCATTCATGCAGAGGAACAAGTACAACGTTCCCAGAACTGAATGTTATTGAAAATCTGAGGTGTTATTTCAAGGGGGTTGTCCATGCTAGGAAACCATCAAACCTGACTGAACTGGAGATGTTTTGTAAGGAAGAATGGTCCAAACTACCTTCAACTAGAATCCAGACTCTCATTGGAAGCTATAGGAAGCGTTTAGAGGCTGTTATTTCTGCAAAATGAGGATCTACTAAATATTAGTGTAATTTTTCTGTTGGGGTGCCCAAAGTTATGCACCTGTATAATTTTGTGTAAATTATTGCACACTTTCTGTAAATCCTATAAACTTCACTTCTCAAATATCACTGCGTTCGTCTGCTATATGATATATTTCACTGAAATTTGCTGATGCAAACAATCAGTGTTTCATAAAGAAAAAGCATGAAAATTATCAGGGGTGTCCAGACTATTTCATACCACTGTAGAGGGCTGACAAATTTTCACCAAGCCTAAGCAGGATTCTTTAATTTTATTATGTTGTTTGCAGCAATTATGCTGTTATCTGGCTCACTTTATTTCACTGGCTTCCCTGAAAGATTCCCTGCCTCTGGTTTCCTTAGTCTTTAGGATGCCTACGTTTTTTAAAAATACAGTCTAAATGAGTCTATGTGTTTTTTTTAACTACATGTTGGGGTTGTGTTCATTAAAAACATGCTAGCAAATATATCTAACAATGCATTTAATATTAAACAGAATATCTAAAGATATATAGTTTCACAACTACTCTTTGTTCTTGCTTGGCGCTGTAAAGTTTTAAAATAGCAAACAACATCACTTTCCTTTCACTTAAGGAAACATAATTAAAGTTAAGCAATTAACAGTTATTAACACCTACTCACAATGTCTGACCATGAAATGATCTGGCTGCTTCTTTTTGTTGAACTGCGAATAAACGTTACTACTGGCTAACAAGCAACGACGTGTAACTTCAGCTTGGGTCCTAATGCCCGCCCCCTACCGATCGCGGCTTAAACAGCCAATACATAATTTTGATTGAATAATGATAGCTAAACTTACAGTAGGGGGCGGCATGGTGGTGCAGTGGTTAGCACTGTTGCCTCACGCCTGGGACCCAGGTTCCGGTCTCCGCCTGGGTTTCATGTGTGTGGAGTTTGCATGTTCTCCCCGTGTCGTCGTGGGGTTTCCTCCGGTTTCCCCGCCACAGTCTAAAAACATGCTGAGGCTGATTGGAGTTACCAAATTGCCCGCATGTGTGCGTGTCTGGTGTGTGAGTGTGCCCTGCGATGGGCTGGCCCCCCATCCAGGGTAGTTCCCTGCCTCGTGCCCGTTGCTTCCGGGATAGGCTCCGGACACCCCACGACCCAGTAGGATAAGCGGTTTCGGAAAATGGATGGATGGATGATAATTGCTATATTTTTAAGGGGGCTTGGGATCATTTTTTTTTGGGTGGGGGGGGCTGAAGCCCACCCTAAATAGGTCTAATGACGCCCATGCCTGGCACCCTCTTTAGACTCTCTGCATTCGACCCGTACATATGTACTGAACCGAAAGACCCATACCTAACATGTTCAGTATGAATGTGTGTACCATTACACTACTGTTCTGAAGTCATAACCATTTTTGGTCAGATTGTTGTTTCTGTTTACTTGCTAACATAATTTTGTAGTAGTAATAATAATAATAATAATAACAACAACAAAAAAGATATATGCATGAGGAGTCTTTTTTATGGCTCACAGCTTTCATCGAGACGTACAAGTATTCCGCAACCAAACTCCCTGTTTTCACTGCAGTGAATAGACAATATTTTCCACACGACAAGCTACTTAGCTATATTTATGTTAACCTTAGTGTCGAATGTAAGAATATCCACACTTACGGCATTTGTTTGACTTGATTCCCAAATCATCACTGAGGATCCCAAAATAATTGTCAAACAGATTCGGCCATCCGTTGTTATCACCTAGGCAACAGAAAGTGGGACAGTGGAATATTTTAATGTCTTAAAACCTGAATTTGTGTGGTTATAGTTCATAAATAGTATTGCATCTGTCATATCATTATAATGTACTAGACTGGCGTCCCATCCAGGGTGACCCCTGCACTGTACTGTACCATAGGCTGCAGTATCATGTGACCATGGTATGGTCTGGAAGAGATGCAGGCAAATGCAAAAATGCTTTTTGTCAGATTCGTCCAAAGGCTTTTTACTATGTGATCATTCTTGGTATGATGTTTTTAGGATTTATATTCGCAATGCCTTTAAAGTCATTCAGAATAAAAGTTGATAGCATAACATGAAGTAATCCTTGCATATCATTGTAAAGATTATATCACTGAATTTGAAGTTATAGATGCATGCTCTATCATGATATAACTGATTTTTTCATGAAGAAGGTGGATGAGTTGCTACACTTCATTTTTTCCATTTTCAATATTATTAAATCAGAGATTAAAGTGCAAGTTTTGTGAATCCAGTAGTGAGACATTGTACCAAAATCGCTTCAAGAAAAGAAGGGAAAATGGATAAAACATATTGGAAAACTACAGCGATATGACCCATTTAACAAAACCCACAAACAATTTTAGAATAGATAAGAAAAAATGTCACGTAAATAATATGACAACCTGACTTAGACAAATGGATAAAAAGTATGAATGGAAATATGTAGCAAAAATGCATTATATAAATAAAGATGGTGTGTGATACTGAGGGTCTTCGTCTTCCTCTTTCGTCTTCGTCCCCTCAGGGGTCGCCACAGCGAACTACCGTGTGTGATATTGAGGGTGTTGGTCATTTTATTGCAAAACCGCATTTTTCAAAAATGAAATCCACGTTTAACAATTTGTAGCCTATTCCAATCTATTTTCTGTCACAGAGTCACAAAAAACAGATGAACCAAGTTTCCATTTGTTATTGCATCAACTTGGAACAACCTAAGATTACAGAATAGTTTTTTTTCCCAGTGTTTGTTTATTTTTTTTCTGTTCAGGCTACTTAACCGTGCTGACACTCACCGCAGTATTCCTCGTCCGCTTGGTTGCCACAGTCGTCCACACCATTGCAGTGTAGCGGCTGTGGGAGGCATTTGGTCAAATTGCCACAAGGGAAATATCCTAAGGGGCAGCTGGGCTTCTTATCAGGGAGGCTGAACGAGGTCAGGGCAGCTGTAAGATCAAAACAGGGAGAATCAAAAGCTTCTCCAAGTCAAATGCATTTATTAAGGCAAATTTATAAGATGCGAAACACATACAATTGTATTATTCTTCTTATTATTATTGATTTTTAAGTTTTGTGCCTTTGGTTGTCATTTCTCTGGGCTGTAAAAATGAAAAATCATCATCGTTATTTTACAGCATATTTTTAAATTAATTAATGATGTAGCTTGGCAAAGCAATACTTGGGAGAACCCCCCCCATCTAGAAAGCGGATGATTATTTCACTTCCTCCACAACACAGGTAATTGGGGGGCTTATACTGGACCTGAGATAATTAATCTTTACCAGTAAGCCATAGACACTCAGTATTTCCCTGCAATTTATTTGCATTAGTCATACGTGCCCGCGACCCAGCCCAGGATAAGCAATTTAAAGTCTTAAAGGAATTGATGTATTACTGCACATCCATGTCGTGGCCTAAAACACTGTCCAACTGACTGCACACGGCACAATAAAGTAGCTTATCATGAACGACGATAGCAAACACCTCAGATTCAATTATGCGATTGCCGTTAGGCCTATATGATGATAATGAGTAACACTCTAGTGGTGAATGTCAATGCTTATTTCATGGGGACATTTGTTAAAAACACATCTACTGCAACAAACAAAATTCAGGAGACGTTAAACCCCGTCAGTGCCGAAGTTGCGATTAATCATGTTTCTTAATGTGATTAATCACGTTTCTTAATGCGATTAATCACCTTTCTTGATGTAGGAGTGTCATGTCAATCAAAATGTTTTTCTACGCACGATACACAACAATTACCATATTAACTAGGTACTCCAGAACACTTAAGACAGAAGTCAATCATTCAAAATAATCAGCACAACTTTAAAAACTTTAAAAACTAGTATTTATTCTAGTCTTATAGACACCACTTTAAATGTGGACAAGAGTGGTCTAAAGTCAATAAAGTTTTTTCCTGTTTTAATTTTACTTTGGGTGTTACTTTGCTGACCTGATTAATGATAATTACAATAATTAAATTTTAAATATGTTTCAATTACGTCTATGAGTAAATCATATTGGCACATAGCAGTTAAACTGAATAATCTATAATACAAAATAGTGATGTGCATTCTGTAACTCTATAGCTAAATATATGATAATATATACTTGATAATTTAGCCTTTCGTAAGAGAAAAACACATTAAAATCCAAAGAAAAGAGTACCGATGACCCACATACAGCCCCACTGGGACAGATAAAAGATAATTTCTCATTATATGGAGCTGACTTACCTGTTACGCGGTACAGATGGCTGTTGACGGCAAGGAGCCAGATGAGCGACAGCGGCATGGTGCGGAGAAAGAGCGAGCGAAGCGCCGCCGGCCGGATCCGCCAGCGGAATGAGGCGCAAAGCACAGCGCTCCGCACCTCCCTGCTATCGCCCGCTGACGACACTGCGCCTCCCCTCGATCTGCCGTTAAACTTTTTTTACAGGTCATGCATCAACACAGCGCAATAAAATAATCCCAAAGCTGGACATCAATTAACATTTATTAAGCAGCGTATTCTGATAACTAGCCATGCAGCTATCAATGTACATGTAAACTTCCATAAAACGTAAGTCAGCTAATATATTTAGGTTAAACATATGCATGTTTATGAATTTCATTCCTATAACAGTTTTTAAATAAAATTTAATACCGCAGTGGCTGATTCGGTAGTTCCGTTGATGCTCTCTGCCTACCGCATAACTCATCATTCGTGCTGACCAGCAAACTACAGAAAGGCTTCTGCGAAAGAATGTCATATAAATGTAAATTCACACGGTAGATTACAGAAAGGCCTCTTCGAATATTTTGTCCATATACAGGACTGTACGCTAGTTAACGTTTGTCTCTATTAATACTAGCTAACCATCCTATCATTATATAATCAGTTATGAAGAGACATTAAGATATTATAGCTATTAGTGTTCGATGAGTACTTAAAAAATTGACAGCTACATTAACAGGTTATAGCCTATTCACGGACATAAACCATGCATGTACATACTGTAAATCCTAATGTAAAGTCTGTCTTTTGGTGTTTTTTCCAGTGAATAATAACAGTACCAATAAGGTGGTATAAAAAACAGTGTTCCCGGTGACATCCGCCAGGCAATCTACCGAGCGACATAGCCTCCGGAATAATGAGTCTGCGGCTCCACCGTCAGGCATGTCTCACTCCCCGGCAGAGTGGCATAGCAGCATGGGCGCGCCTTTCGTGCCGGGTGCCGCATCAATCTTGAGCCCTCACGTGAAATGCGGAATCACTGGGACTACAGTCGGAGGCTGTCTGTGCTTTGCCAAGCTTTAATTTAGCCTTTATTAGTCAACTTAAATGGCCACTCATTGGTTATCCAAAATGTAGACTAATCATGTCTCTAGTATCGCGTTTTATAGTAACTACTACTACTACTACTAACAGTTTTAAAGAAATAGTATACCCAATAAGTCATTATTACTATCATTTACTCAATTAGCCAGCTAAATTAATCTCCATTAAACATCAGGCTACTGTGACGAGTAGGCCTAATTTATCAGTGTCCACAGCTACTTACACCTGTTAAAGATTTATTCTGGTACCCTGTACATTTTCACACTCCTTCATTTCATATGCATTAAATTACAAAGCCGTATATTGGAAGCGTAAAGTTTCAGGAACGAGTTTCAACTGCGTGAAATTTCTGCAATGCTGATAGATCAGAGTGTGGACGGCCAGCAGTGTTAAGGGAGTTTTATTACACCCAGCTTATTGACATAACAAAACTGACCTATTCTCCAGCTGGCTTCTAATTAGATGCTAGATGTTAACTTTAAATTAAAAAACTATGCCTTTTATAAAAATGGAGGGCTGTCACCAAACTGACAAAACAGGTTGGTGCTGCACAAGTCAGTGAGCACCGCAGATGGGATGCCAGGCAATAGGCTGTTATCCGCATCTAATATTAAGAGGATATTAAGATATTAAGAGGATTCTGACCCCATCTCCTTTTCAAGAGTGACTTCTTCACCCTATGAATAAACAATTCTCTCCCACACCACATGCTTCGTCTGCAAGAAAACTGTCATCCGAGGACGACTCACTTTCCAATCTTGTTGCCTGGAAGAATTGCAGCTGTCAGAAACACAGCGTGAGGCTCCCATCATACATACTGCTAGGACTCACCGCTAGTGGCCATAATCTTGCCTTGTTGTTGTGTTGGCTTTAGCGCGGATGTTTACCGACAAGGACTGCATAGTCTAGCAAGGCGGTTTGGCTTCACCGTGATGCTCCAGTCGACGCACACAGTGTCACTCAGCTCCTCTCATGCATATCATAAACTTTGCCCCTCCGTTGTTATTCTCTGCCTCTGTTTTGTTGGGAAAGGCAAATGACTTGCTGATGCAAATGAAAAATATTTTCAAGAAGGAATTAAACCCTATAAGACTCACATAAGCACAGAATTTACTATTTGAGGATTCAGGTATTTTTATTTGTTATATTCAAAGCATAGGCCTACAGTGTACCTGCAGTTAAGTGAAAGGAATCCACAAGAAAGATGCGGGATAAGGAATGGGCCCACATAAGCACTCCATCAGTGACAAGAAGAAACAACGTCAAACAGCCTCCTGACCGTAAGCAAAGCTACTGTGGTTTTAAACTCACAAACCAGCACACGGATTAAAACTCAATTTCTTTCCAGTTACCCATGCAGTTGAACTTTCCGCGGCTGTCTGAAGTAGGCTAAAGCAGATGGAACTTTCATAAACATGATGACCAAAAAAAAAAAATCCTTCTTATAAATGAGTTTTGAAAACTTCCGCACCTTTCACAGATTGAGCCACTCGCACTTTTCACACCTAACAGGCAACTCATAGCTGGACATTTCTCAGGTGGGCGTGCACCACCATGGAATTATGGGAAAGGGGCTGAGTCAGGCTTAGCTAATACCCTAGCGCCATGCGGTTGCAGTATTATACAGCAACTCCCTGATTAGATTTCTAATTAGAGGACTGATTGGCTGGAGAGTCCTCACACCTGGGTTTGAGCAGCTGACCTACTAGTTATCCCAAAAACCTGCATACACACTGGCCCTTTGCGGATAAGATTACCCACCGCTGTTACACAGTATGTGCTTTTGGAAAATTGGAAAATTGGAAAATTTACACGTGAATACAAACGCACATGAGCAAATTTCAAGACACTGAAATGACTACAACAGGGGTCTCCAACTCCTGTCCTGGAGAGCTACCGTCCAGTAGGTTTTCTATCCTACCCGGATTCTGGTGAGCCACACTAGTTCTCAGATAAATACCAGGAACAGGTGTGGCTCATCAGAAGCCGGGTAGGATAGAAAACCTACTAGATAGTAGCTCTCCAGGACCGGAGTTGGAGACCCCTGTACTACAAACTATCAGATTTATGACCATGTTTATTTCAGGTATTTCGTCGTATGTGTGGGCAACATCTATCATGAACGCCAGATGGCACCAGGCATCAAAACTATATATTCGGCACAATTGGCAGCATACGGTAATATTTTCCTGTCTCGTTCTTTCCATTGTACCCTTAAAAATGTAAAGGGGCATCTGTACTATAGTCGCGTCAGTGAAGAATAAATGTGAAACTGGAGGGAGAGGCTTCATAACTACATTTCGATAAATGCTGGTGAAGTCACTGTTTATTTATTAGGTGCCGACTTGGTCCCGGTGACTTTGCAAAGGCAAGTGTTCAAAGTTTGCCGGGGCATGAAGCGTAACTGAGCCTGAGCAGATTAATTATATTATCGTGGGAAAAAAAAGCGGTTTTAAGATTACCAGTCTGGGTGGCTTACTTCTCAGGCGGTTGGGAATTTTCACTGCCATTACAGTTTCCTTTATGATCCCTTTGTTTTTTTATGAACTTTCAGCTTTAAAAATTTTAGTTATTACAGCCCCCCTCCAAGCCTTACCATACTCTGTTTATTGCACACATGGTAAACTTTCCGTTATGGACTACAATGAATTCATGTGAAATGACGTCGTATTGCTGCTTAAATGGCTGTGATACTTATTTAGAGTTTTTGATTTTAAATCGTCACTTGAGATGCAATTTGAAACTTACAGTGGCTTCCCAATGTTCTGTCTGCAGTGGGGATTTAGCATATAAATGATAAATATTAACAAAAGCTTTTCATTTTGCGAGTAAATTGCTATGACCCCCTTCCCTGCTGAAACCCGTTATGATTTCACTATTTGGGGCGAAGCAGGCTTGATTAATGTAATGTTATTTAATTTAACTGGGTGTCACAAAGTCACGTCGCTCTTGCGCTAATACTGGTCTATTTTAACTAATGTAAGAAATACATTTTCTACAAAAACCACCCAAATTCCTCCAATTGTCCACTTTATACCCCCGCCACCCACAAACCTGATGATTTTGGGAATTCCACTTTTTTCACAACACCTCAAGAATCCCCTACCAAGTAACTAGCCCTGTATCACTCTGAACACGTATGTCGAATACAGCAATGATTCAACGACTCTCTAAATAAACTGCTTTTCAAAATGTTTCTCTCCAGATAGCCAAGTCACTTGACATAAATGTTGGTCTGTGTTGACCAGACCAGTGCAGTAACTCTAGTCAGACTAGACTTAAAATAATTAGGTTTATTATTTGCTGGATCCGTATTATTTTTACTCCGATTATTATATTATTTTTATTATCATCCTTGCCTGCTTATATACCTATCGGTCAGACCGTAGCGTTTTTACCACCGCGAAAGAACTGCGAAAATCAAAATCGGATTCAATTAGAGAAACGTACGTGAAGCAATCGACGCCGTCAGTGGTGTTTTAACAAAATCGCACACTACCCGTCTAGTGGTTTTACCAAATGCCCTTCAGAAGACCTACAGTAGCACATCCTGACTGCAACTGGGTCGCCTTTCAGCGCTGCCAAAATCAGGGCACTGTCATTCCTGAGCGTTCAAGCAATGCCCCGGAAATAAATGAAATACTCGTTTTGTTTATGGTGGTCATAATGCATAAGTGATATATGCTCAGTTTGTATGTAAATATTGAAATTCTTCACCAAGTGCATGATTTGACCTGCAGCCTGCCTATGGGGACTCTTATCAGCTGAGGTGGAGTTTGCTAGGGCAGGCAGTACTGGAAGGTTTCCAGATAATTCCACATGAGTAAGGGATGGAGGTGCCCAGTAGGGTGGTTGTCAGAATAGGGCGGTTGAAAGACACAACTTCTACCCAAAACCATAACGACCCACACTGCCCATCTGCATGGTCCACTGTCCAGTAAGTGATAACCCTCTCACATCCCACAGGCTACTTTCCGCATTTTTCTATCTTATCCTACACAAATTTTCCATTTAATCACCTTAATCACCACACACAAACGGGACACGTCGGCTGGAACAATCTATTGCATACTCAAAACGACAAGACCCCCAGCGCCGTTCCATACCACTCCACACCAATAGAGGGCGCAGAATGCTTTTGATGCAACAGACCTGTGGTCACCTTTGTATTCCCCCTCATCAGCTATTGCTCTCTCCCCCAACCGTCCTGTAGTCAGACATTTATTCTTATATTTTTTCTCTTTCCACTCTTCACCTTTTGATAAAGACTAATCTGGTCCTATCAATCTTCCAGCCTATCAAAGCCCAATTCACACTGGGGAATTCTGCCTGTTAAAATACACAATTGAATTTCAAATGTATAATAACCTCTTGTGCAGCTCTTGGGATGACTGACCAAGTGAATGGCTGTTTGTGGCCACTGGCTGTAGATATATCTGTTCCCTTTAAATGAAAGTTAAATAATTTTATTGCTCTCATTCCTCAATTCCTCATTTGACTGACAGGTTCCTCAGGCGCTGTCCTCTCAGCTGAACAGGATCACCCAAACTGCTAGCCACGTTATGATTTCAACCTTGTTTTCTCAGAAGTAAATATAAGTGTAATTGGTTGTAATTTGTTAAACATGTTATTACGGTAGACCATGACCTTATTTTACATTACTGTACAAACATTAATACCAAATATTGTTTTGCTTTTCTTACAGATCAAACCTGGTTCAAAAAATGTTTAAAAGTTTGTTTTTTAAATCCAGGTTTAATCCTGGTTCTGCTAGCAGAGGCTGTTTCCAGGCTCGAAGTTTCTGAGACTGCAGTACACAAGAATAAGGTGAAGCAGGAGACAGTGATGATGACCAAACACCAGCCTGGCAGAGGGCAGAAGCAACTTTCTAAGGCCAGAGATGACTGTCAGCTTATCAGGCAGTGCATCATGAATCAGAGGATGACCTCAAGTGACCTTCAAAAGGAATGGGAAACATTAAGTGCAGGTGTGAAGTGCACTGCTAGGACAGTTTGTACCAGGCTCTTAGAAGCAGGACTGAAGTCCCATGAAGCAAGGAAGAAAGTTTGCAGAAATATATATATTATACACAGACGCAGGCCCATAAATTGAGAACGGAGTGGAACGAAACATTGTGCTGTGGTCGCTTAATTTTTCCTCAGGGCTGTTACACGCAACTTTATTGAAATCCTCCTGAAATGAAGCCTTATTGCTGTCTCATTGCAGGGGCCTGGTACGAATCCAGCCTGTCCTAGGAAATACAAAGCCGGAGCTAGCAGGGCACAAAAAACAAGACTAACCTCCGACTGGAGTACCAGTCACAGACACCCCAAAGTAGCCCGTATCCAAGCAGACAGTGAAGCCAGAGTAAGATGTTTTCTCGGTCCAATATCTCAGCCAGAGCAGGTCATTTGGGCTCAGGTGGGTGAGGGAACAGCACAGTATTCAGCCCTCTTCTCGAGGGGGATCGCACGTCCGTGCGTCCTCTGCTAACTACTATATTACCTGCTAGCAGTGACACACTATACTTTCATATGCATGTACTTTCATTGATGCTTGACTAGTGCTTCCATAATAATAGGTGCCGGGGCAGGTGATGAATTTATGAGATGAATTACAATGTGTCAGAGTATCAGAAACCAGAAGTTCCCCCTGGGATAAATAAAGTCTTAATCCTAATCACCAGGGATTGGCAAATCGCAATATATGCCTGGACAAAGGACGTCTTCATCATCAAATGGAGTGAAGATGTTCCAACATCAGACAACCAGGAGACGTTGCAGGCTTAAGTAGTGGAGTCAGGCTGTTTGAACCCTTCTTCAAGTGCTTAAACCGCTTATAACAGCAGCAATATGGGTCGTATTTAAATAATAAAGAATAGGCAATGGGTTTATAAACAGAAGAGGAGCACAGTCAGCCCCAAGACGTCATCTTTGGGACCGGCACATGACAACTATAGTTCATACGATACCAAATCCTCAGAGGGCCTGGGTGCTGCAGCACTAGTGGTGTTAAATGCATTGGAGAATCTTACTCGGGCGCATTTAGTAACACCATGCATCACAGGCAGTTCCCAGGTTAAGAGCGTCCGACTTACGGACAACTCGTACTTACGATCTCGTCGGAATAAACCCTATTACGTTAAAAACTGTGAGTGGCCCATAATGGCTCTTGGTAATGAAGACTTGCACAGCGGTGCATCGGCTCGGGGCGCAGTGTGGCACCGTATCTAGTCGCAGCGCCAGTCAAAAGCTTAGACGCGCCAAGCCACCCGCAAAGATGAAGCATCGCATCAGATGACCTCTCCACCTGAGAGAGTGAAGGAAAATGGCCACTGAGTGCCCAGCATGTACCGGAACTCCTTCACCACAGCATAGGTAGAGAACAGTACAGATAAGCCTTTCTATAGGTAGCTCCAAACTTTTGAATGTCATGGTAGTTTTATTATTGCTGGGTTATCATAATTTCTGTTATGTTCTGTATTATTATCGTTTCAGCTTTAATTCGACGTAAAGACAGAGTTAAGGAACGGATCTTGTTCCTAGCCTGGAGACTGCCTGTATTGTGATGCGTTACCGTCCAGGACTGCCCCCTACTGGCTTGGATGCAGGATTTTTAGTAGTCTAAGCTGGCAACTGTACAAACCTTCAGGCTCATGATCCCTGTTGGCACTTTCTGCCTACAATCCCAATCCAGTAGAACAACTTCTAAAGCCTTTGTTTTCTTGTCACGTGTTTTTTAAAATTCATTTCTGTCCTACTTAAACATGTCAGAGTGACTCGGTTGTGTTTGTGCAAGTGACCTGAAAACCATAAAGTGCTGGATGAGCTGAATCTTAAGATGCAAGGTGCTGCAGAAGGCTGCTCCCCCTGGTGGGCGGGCTGTATAATGCCGGACCAGGGAGCCAGGAACCCGCTTTGTCAAAATAAGGACATCTCCTAAAACATCTTACCTTGGCACTTCAGATTACCCTACTGATACATCTCTTGTGACTAAGCCCAGCTTGAATCCTCTGTGAACATCTTGTGTGAAACTAAAATGGGTCTTTTCAGCATCCTTGGTTCGTAAACCCTGAGGCACAAGAACAGGATGCCCTTGTTCTATACTCAAGCCTGATAGAGACTATATCATATGAAATATATTATATAATTAAACTATATCTGGCCAACTACAAAGAAGCAAACTTAATTCCAAGAAATGCCACAGATTCTGTCTAACGTGAGAGTGTCTGTGGACATATCTACTACTGTTTTGTGCAACTGAGCCATTAATCCCATGGCAAGGCATCAACCAGGCAGTCAAATGGCCATTGTGGGCCATAAATATCTCCCACATCAAAGTTCGGCAGGCGCATGAAGATTTGCAGTGATTACCCAGCTGGGTTCACATCGACCAATGGCTGCTGAATAGTGCTGATGAATTTCACATCATTTTGCAGACATTTCGCTGGAACAAACAAGATTCCCTTCACCTTTTTAAACGAGTGGCTTCTGGGATGGAATATGAATCAAGTTAAACATCTTTGGTGGGTGGAAGGAGCCCAGCAAACCCAGGAGGAATGGAATGGGTTGCTCATGAAGAGTCAAGCAAACTGCCAGCTGATTCTGCAAGCTCATTCTGAGCCACAGGAAGTGCTTGATTACTGTTATTGTCTCAGAATGTCATGCTGCAAAATATTAGTTTAGGGGTCCTGATAATTCTGTCCATTATATTTTCACTTGTTAAATTATTTTTAAAAATAAAGGGTCAACCTTCATTTTATATTAATATTTTAGCATTATTGTATTGTTTTAGTAAAATTAATTCTTGCATTTATCTCCCAGTCCTAAAAGATGCTAGATAAGTTAAGATCCTGTTCGCATACTTTGCCAACTTATGATTGAGTTTCTGGTTACATTTAAAGAGCCTTTATGCAATACAGGCATTTTCATGGCAACAGTTTAAATAGTTTTATAATTAAAAATTGTCTTGTAATTTTAAATTGCTTTTGAAACAATTAAATTGTAACTGTCTTGCATATTATTACATAATGGGAAAATGCCAAGATAAATATTTACTTTTAAGAATGTTTTACCCTTTAAATTGAAAGAATTTTAATTAATTAGTCTTTCAATATAATACTTTTTATACAAAGTAATATACACATTCTTCTTCCCTTTATATGTTTTGACATATTCAAAGTCTTCATCATTTTGATAACTTTTTCAATAAAAAGAGACTCCAGACGACTCGTGTGACCTTAATTATGCGATGTTTCATTTATCCGCGAAATGAGCCTTGTTATTGGATTGGAGCCTTGTTATTGGATTGGAGCCTTGTTATTGGATTGGAGCCTTGTTATTGGATTGGAGCCTTGTTATTGGATTCTTTTAAACCATTCAGCACCAGCGAGAGGCCTGCTTATCAGCTGCTGTGTAACAGAAGCCATCCACTGTAAAATGAAGGCACCACACATGGATGCCCCAAAAAGGCAAGTCCCCATTGGCCAATAGATCATGGCCATCATCATTCATGCATAGAAAGTCTCCGTTTATGACAGGATGTCTGATTTGAGTCACTGTAGATATTTCTACATTCCCAAAACCCTGAGGTCTGAGTGAACACACGGTAAGCCTCCTTTCCGTGGTTAAGATATATTTCCTTTTCTTATCGTCAATCATTATGCGTGTAATTAATCTTGGAGGGGGTAAGGGTGAAGAGGACGGAAGTTCAGGTTCAAGCACAAATCTAGTCCAAGATTTTGCTTCAACCAACCAGTTGAGCATAAAGGACTGGTTTCCCGAACAAGGATTAAGACTAGTTTTACCAGTAGAGAGTCCGTTCTATTGCTTTGCCTTTTCTTGCGAATACGCTCTGTATAATCAGAGAGTTTCTTGACATACATCAGTCATATGTGCATATATTTCCCCTTACATGGCATCTGACACATCTAAATAATGTTTAAGAGCAGCAGGCACTCCATATACTCCTAAATAATTATAATTCAGCCGTGTACCTGGGTCTATTGTCCCCCTCCTGACAGCCCAGTTCCTTTCAATTTGTTTCACTGACACTCAGGGCGAAACAGCAAACAAAACATGACCTTTCAACCCTGAGTTCTCCTCAATCAAGAAGACAGACATCTCATCGGCAAGTGTTCCAACCTCACTCAGTCCGTGGGATATTCTCGGGATGGACGGCATAAGTTCTCGTGTACGTTCCATTTCTGCAGACTTAGTGAGTTTGGGAAGATAGATGAAGGTGCTTGGTCGTATTGGATGAGGACTGAGTGAGTGTTTGTTCCCCGTACAGAAATATGAGAAGGAAAAAACAAAAAAAAACAAAAAAATGGAGCGAATGATTCTTGGAAACTTGCACTTAATTTGGGAAAAGAGCGTTCACCTAAGGTCAGATTTAAACTCTACGGTAGGGATGTGTATCTCCATCACTGAGGCCGACGTGATACACACCTCGCTGCACTGCCAGTGATCCTATGCAGTACAGATACACATAGAGCAACTGCCAATACGACACCCTATTGCGATGCAGTGCGATGTGACAGAATTTGATTCAGTACAGTGATGCAAAAGAATACGATGCAATCCAGTATGGTACAGATACAGAAACGGTTCACAGAGGGGGAATCAATCTAAATATAGAATAACTGCTCAAAAATTATTCGTCACACTTATAAATAATAAAGGCATAGACTACTAATAAAAATGTATTAATACATTTTCGGATTCAAAAATGTGAGAAACAACGCACCCCGAGTTCTTCCCATATTGCACCCAGTGCACTTTTTTAATCGGGTAATCGCATGACACCTAGTGCACCGATGAATCTTACCATCCCTACTTTACAATCTACTTCAAGCACGACGGGGACATGATTGTACATAAGGGTGAGTAGTAGCTCAGCCTTATCGTGATGTTTGATAAACAATGGCACTTGAAATTACATGCAATTAAAATGGTTGAAATGTTAAACTACGCTAAGTATGAAATAATAGTGGGTAACATTTGTCTCTTATGGGGGGCTAAGTTGTAAGTGTGGAGATTACTGGTGAGTGTGAAAGTGTACGTGTCACACATGAAGGGCTATGCTGTACAGTCTATACACTTCCAAATTAGATCAATGTAGGGCTCCCTCTACTGGAAGGTCTGAGATATACAACTTGTGGTCAGCAATGGTCAGCGCCTCATCAATGATGGATGCTTTGCCAAAAGTAGAATGTAGTCATTTTTTTGGCACAGTGGTTAGCGCTGTTGACTCACACCTCTGGGACCAGGGTGCGAATGTCTGTCCTGGCTCCATGTGTGGAGTTTGCATGTTCTCTCATACTGTCATGGGGCTTCTCCCCCAGTACAAAAACATGCAAGTGTGAATGCTCTGGAATATTCCCTGCCAGGTGCCCATAGATTCAGGGATAGGCTCAAGGATAATTGGGTATAGAAAATGGATAGATTTCTGTGCAAATCAACCCGTATTCCACAGGTAAACGGGAAAGGACTTATTTCATATTTTTGTAAATCGGTGGTTGCATAAAGAGAACGAGAACAAATGACCAGCAGGGGGAGTAACTCCAGGGTCATTGGGTGCATGCTACCAATTGAAAACAGCGGGGGTGTGCTTTATGTTGTATAACAAATAGACGGCAACGGACCTCTCTACATTCTATCACTCTGTAACAGCTATCAAACTGTGGGTATTTGGTGGCGAGTAATGAGCACTGCATGTCAGTGTGCTCTGCAGTGCCCAAATCTGCAGCAAAACCCCATAAGAACAAGAGCCCCTCTACCTTTTCCCAATGGCCCTGATCCATCGGGGTACAGGCTCAAAGACTGTGTCAATTATAGTTTCACACAGAACCTAATTTGCAGGCCCATATACTCTACATTAACAATAACAACAATAATTAATCTAGAGTGTCTGCCGGTACTTCACATTTTAACCACTGCGAAACGCTCTCATGGTCTGTTTGAGTATGATGTTTAATTCATCTATTTATTTTTCCATTTCAAACATTTCCTTACATATCAGCTCAAATAATAATGAATAATGAGCACTGAATTTCAGATATGTTTACAGTAAACATTTGAGATGGAGATGTCCGGACTCAGTGAGCTAAATCCTGTCCAACAGTCTGAATTGTGACCTTTATAATACACAGAAATGTCTTTTCTTCAACAGTTCTGATCCGCAGCATTGCGTTTAAATGTATAAGACCAGATGAGGGCTCATATGAATAACCGGAGTTTTACTTACACAAACATGTTCAGAGGACAGAAGGAAAAATGATTGGTTCAGAGAGATAACCAATCAGATTGTAGAGGAGGTGGGTCCAAGTGATTCAAGGAGGCCTGACCAGCCAATGAAATATCTTGATCCTGCCTCCTCTGCAATCTCATTGGTTATCTCTCTGAACCAATACCTTTTCCTTCTGCCCTCGGAACATTTTTGTGTAAGTGAAACAGAACAACCTAGATGGATAGGTAGCACTAAAGCCCCTCTAAATCATATCTTTTTCCACTTTAGGGGTGAACTGCCCTGTTCAACATTCATATAGCCAAATGTTTTCTGAAACAATTTCAGTGAAACATAATACAAAGGCTCCCCATAGGCTTGAAGAAGGATCCTTCAGGTCATAAGTTCATTCTCTAAAATAGCTGACCACTTGCTGCCCCCATGTGGAAATGTGCCTGGTCACCGTGAATGAAATAAGTTGAAAGACGGAATCAATGCATAGGTACCCAATTCACTGACTTCACAATGTTCCTTTAAGTCATTAAGATAAATATTCAGCATGTATAATCACTGTACATTTTGTTTTAATTAAAATTGGTGTTAAATATGCAAATAAATAAATAGTACAGAAAGAATTATTTTACAACCGAATCAGTTTTCCCAACATGAAAAAATATGCACATTACTTACCATCTTGTAGTATTCTTTAAGATTAATTTTCTATTTGATTCTGTTAGTTTCCAGAATCATAAAAAAGGGATTTCAGTACAAAAAGTATGAAATTGGAAAACTAATTGGCCTTCAAATAAAAACAGCACAGTTGCTAAAATCCAATATAACTTTTCTAGAAGGGTCAACTTCAAAGATTATTTGAAAGACTAAAAATGTTACGCCAGAAAAGATGAGGACATCTCCGGATTCGGTTTGCTGCCACCGCCTTCTTATTTCTTTCTGATTATGACCCAATGACTGATTCCGTTTCTCTCTGTCTCAGGATGAATGTAACCTGGGAAACAACACCAGGACCTATTAGATTCAAGGAATGGATGTTTGTATTAAGGTAAATTACGTCAAATTGTTCTTTAATTAATTATATCCATCTCAATTTAAATCTTTTTTTTTTGCATCCATGCAGCTAAACATACATGTGAAACATCTACAAAATAGTGTTGCTTTCTGATCAGAAGAGACAGGCCCTTGCTTTGTACATTACGTTTCCTCACTCTCTTCTTCTTTTTAGTTATTATTGCAATTTGGTGGTTCCAGGTACTTTTTGCACAGGATATTGATTTTTAGGTTTTTAGCCTACGTAAGTATGTATGGGCTTTTTGAAAGATCACAGAGGTCACGTAGACTTCCATTAAGGTGATGCCTACATTGGCTTTCATCTGTTCCATATCTTCTTGAACTCAAATAGCACCAGTATTCATTTTATCATGAAGTTCACAGTGTGTTAAAGCTTACATGTAAAACCCAGCATGAATAACCACAACAAGACTTCACTTCTTCATTCTAAATGCGAAAGTCACAAATATTATTTTATTTTCTGAAGTTCATATGATGAGAGATGTAATTACTCTCAAGATGATGTACTAATTCATGAATATGTAATCCCTCTTCAGAAAGCTTCCATTAAAGAGACACCATGTTTCTAAATCCTGCATGTGTCAATGACACTTACAGAAATGAATTTATGAATACAAACCGGAGAATCCAAGAGACTCACCTCAGCAAACAACTTATTTTACAATTTTCATTATGCTCCTATATTATGCCATACTAATGACCATAATAATGGCATAATAATGAATACAGCATTAATTGCTGAAGCGTGAGCAAGAAAGTATGACGAAAATATTGTTCCTTTATATTTTCACAACATAGCTTTCCATCAAGAAAACTGGATTATAAATCTTGTGCAGATTTACAATATATGTATTATCATTATTAGTAATGTCATACACTCAGGCAGAGCAATAGTTTCATCACCATTTCGGCTTAAAAAACAAATAAACATGAGATTATTAAGATGCAATACATGTTTTTTTCCTGTTTCCCCTACGGAGTTCACATAGCTTTTCAAAACTCACAGACTAGCACATTAGGTAACAGGGTGACTGGATGAATCTTCAAGAAAACGAAGACCTGTTAGAGAAACTAGAATTTTCTTCAGCTGAGCTCAAGAATGCCAAATCCTGAAGATCACCTGCTCCCTGTATACCACAGTATCACAATGCAGGGAAGACCTTTGGATATTTTTTAAGACAGGAATATAAACTGTAATTATTTCCCAATTTTATAATCTGCATCTCTCAATAACCAAACTGTGATGTTACTTTATTACACCTTCAGGAATTACAAACACCTAAGATGCGGTTATTGCTAAATCACATGTGACACTAAGCTGGGCCACAGGGCCATCTGATGCATCATGTTTGCAAGTGCTCTGTACGCAACCACAGGAAGCGTTCAAGTTTAGAAAAGTCAGATTGCACTGACTAACCCTGAGCAAAACCATGCACTATACACCTCAACTAAAACACACTTACTTTCAGTCCCCTTGGGGTTATTTTTTTTCTAAAAAATAATGTTAGAATCCTTCTTTTATCTTTAACAATGTCTCTGGCTGCAGTATATATATACACATCACCTTGTGGATTGAAAGATCAACTTTTAAAAAACAGGCGTTGGAGGAAGGATCAAATGATGACCTTATCTGTCTGCTGAAGGAGCTCATGGGCCAGAAGATGTCACATTCAAGAAGCTTTAACTTCCTCTGCAACTTGTTGAAAAAATATAAGACAAAATACCCAGGCTGAATGTGAAGCAGCTCGTCATAACATCATGCAACAGATGCAGAACCTCTGTCCATAGACTGAACAGAAGTTTTATTTGCGAGGAAATTCTGGGAAGACAAGCATATTTTGGCAGGTATGTTAATGTAGCCAATGGATAATTTTGATGAATAATTACACAGACCTACTTGAATAACCTTGTGAATATTTCAGTTATATCTAATAACCTTTTAAAACCAGCAGGAGCTTTCTGAATCAATATAGGGTGCAAAGAACCCAAATCAGTAGAAAACAGAAAAAAAAATACAAACAAATAATAATTTCCCAGAAACACACACTATATTCATCTTATAAACTATTATTTCACAAAATATTTTTTTTTTATATTTTGTTAGTTAAGGAGGTAGGCACAATTGTTTGTTCTTTGTTTCCACTTAGTGATTAGTCTGGATCACTTCCGAAGTTTATCACCGGTGTTTTGTATCCATTATATGCCGATTTGTTATTGTGTCTGTTCATTATTATGTCTATCTACAGTATAATAACACCAGCCCAAAATCACAATCCATTGTCTGCTCCTCTGTTCCATTCATTCTATTCGGCATTGCCCAACCCTACACTGTGTTTTGACAATAGATTTAGTGTTTTATTCATCAAGTGCATATTCTTGATGAGGTAGCCAATGGAAAAAGTTGGGGACGGGAATACTCCAGTGGGCTGAATAGCGAGCAGCTAATTCAACTCTTTTATGTTCAGGCACAATCCCAGCCACAAAAATTTGCCGCAGTATACTTCAATAAAATGACTGCAGAGACTGTTTTCTTTGGCGTCTATTAGAAGTCGGCAAAAGCAAGAATATATGCATTAAACAAAAACACAGGGTTGCACTAGTTTCCTTATGAATACCAAGCTGCAGGTACGACATGTCCAGCGCAAAACACGAAACGCACATCAAATAGCACTGACTAGAGTGAGAGATGGTAGCAAACACAAGCCGTCTCTTTGAAAACACATCTTCTTATGTTTTGCCACTGAACATCACAACCCTCTAACAGGAACATTATTACATACTCGTTTGACTCGCGCACATTTACTGCAATTTTCCCACCACCGATTTACTTTGTAGAAGAGACAGCACGGACGTGATTTTTGCCGAGCCACGGAGACCTAACAGAACACGAGACTTTCACGCCACTGGGTGCGTCAAACACGCAGACACGTCTGTAGTGGCAGCCAATTTCCCCGCCCATTACAAAGCCATAGTATCTCCGTTAGTGCCCCTGTACTGTGGGTAACTACTGAAACTGCTGACTGGGTCTTTAAACTTCAAAGGCCTATGTACCCCTCAAGGGGAGGATAACACTGCTTCTGTAGTATTTTACACCCTTGCACTTCACAATACATTGCACATATAATTATATTGAAGATTAAGATTAATATAGACTTTATCGATCCCAGGGCGAATTCTGATGTGCACTCACACTACAGTGATACCATAGTGCATAGACAAAGACTCGTATAGTGCAAAGCAGACAACGCGCAAAGATGCGCATATGCAAGCAAATAAAAAAATATACATAGTACACAAATACAATATCCTGAAAACAGAATCTTGTGGTGTTTTAGAAATAAATAAATATTTACAGATGCGTGAGAGCTGGCAATCCTGTGAGTGTCTGTATTTAGGTATGGTAAGGAATTGCTCGATTAATTTCAGAAAACCATAAAGTGGGGTGGGGACTCCCGGTAGATCGACTGGTTCAAACCGGTCTGAGGCTCATGCTTGACAGCAGAACCGGGCTTTAGAGACGCACTTCAGACAAAGCGTTTCGGAGACGCGCATTAATTAAATCGCTCAGCAAATCACTCACTACGATTCCGGGGCGCCACCTAGCCTTGGCTGTTACTCACCCGCCGTTATGGCTCCCATGTGCCGTTTCTCTTCTGCACTCCAGTCTTCTTGATCGCTAACCTTTTAGCCTCGTATATAGGGCATTTTCTTTTATCTACAAAGGCGCATCTGATAAAAGCGCCGAGAAAGGTTTGCATCCCTGATTTCTATTAAATCTAAATAACCTTTGAAGGTCCCTGCCGCAAATTTGCATGTCTGAATAGCTCCAGAAGCAATTTATATACTTTGTGTAGATATGAAAGGATGTTTTGAAATCAGATACTTATTCCCCCCCCCCAACACATTTGTAGGGATGGTGCCGAAGGACGCGTAGGGCTGACCTAACTCCACTATACGGCCGACATTTGTTGATCTGTACGCGCAGTTATTGTGTATAATAAATATACAAGCCTCATTTAACTATCCATTTATAATAAACATGTTTGAGCCTCTGGGACCCGCGTTCTGGTCTCCGCCTGGTTTCATGTGTGTGGAGTTTGCATGTTCTCCCCGTGTCGTCGTGGGGTTTCCTCCGGTTTCCCCCCCACCACAGTCCAAAAAAGTTGTCAAATTGTGCATGTGTGCGTGACTGGTGTGTGAGTGTGTCCTGCGGTGGGCTGGCCCCCCATCCAGGGTTGTTCCCTGCCTCGTGCCCGTTGCTTCCGGGATAGGCTCCAGACCCCCCTGGAAAATAGATAGATGGATGCTTAAGCCATGTATTAGACCAACCCTAAATGTTTTACGGTACAAAATATAGAGAATATGGGCTAATACCTCAATAAAAAAAACCAATAAAAGAGGAGCATGACTGGATAAGGGAAGCAACATTCCAATAACAGGTCGTAGATCTGCGCAAACAAAATCCACAAATTTTTGTGTTGTTGCATTTTTTTGAGCGGGGGCAATGTTCACTTTTGATTTGCCTGCGTTGGCAGTGAATATCGATCATATATTCCCATCGTCGTCGCTTACAATGGAAAATGACTGCAAGACATCGGATTTCCCGTACTTATGAGTTTTATATTCACCTTTACTTCAGAAGGCACTTACATCCTCAGACGTTAAAGATTTTCGTGCTGCCCTCGTTAGCTATAACAACAAGGTCAGACATAGCAGACAATTTTTTATTGTAATTCTTTTTGCGGGATACTGCGAGTAATTTCTAATTTTCCGCTCCCTTAAACCTCACGCATTCAAACATGAACTTTAGTCGCGCGCCGCATGAGTGCAGACCTCTAAACCACGTGTTAGTGTCCCAAAATTAACCTTTATCAGTGGGGCCCGAGAAAACAACAAGTATATGCCCCCGTAAATACAAGTAACAAATATAATTTTCATTCTTTTTCGCTCACTTCAAGGATTCCCAAATAGCAGCAGCATGAAAATTCAAACACTGACGATGCAAGCTGGATCAGAAATCAGGAATATTGGCAGGTTCCACTTGCGGTTCGGGGAAAATCTTTACTACGGTGTCATAAGTGCAAACAGCAACATCAGACGATTGCAGATGCAGAAGAATCCCTGGAAGAGACTTATTTCCAGTTTCTTGCCTACAGCTCAAGGACATTAGACCTGAACCAAAAGGGGGTAAATTAGCTTTGCTGCAGACTTGAATATACTTAGTCAATTGCCAATCAATTGCCGTAAGGGTCGATTATTGCATGCCAGAAGGAAACACTCTTCCTCGCTGCAGCGTCAATGCACGTATTCTATAAATACAGAGTACAAGCTCAAAAGAATGTAATAACGCACAAATTACCCACAGCACTCAGCAATCGATGACGTGCCACGCGCACAATTCGCTATTGTTTATTAGTTGCAACCTATTTCTGCACAGGACATGTGTACTTTCAAACAAGCAAATCATTTTTTGATGTTTCCTCAGATTAACATAACCATATTGTTCCGGTTTGACAAACAGGATTATTCGTTTTTAATGGTGTAGTTTTTTAAATTAACATTAAAAAGTTATAAAAACACACAGGACTACAATCAGTCGTGACTAATTAATACACGTTAATAACGGGTGTTAATATTTAATGGCTATAGGACGTTCCAGTCAGTCAGCTGTAAAGATTCCAGCCAATATTTCGCCATGCACCCTTTTTGGACAGTCCAAGGCATCTGTTAGCTCACAAACCCATGAAATAAAAAAGGAAGGGCATATTTTTTATGAGCAAAGTTAATTGGGACAAATTATTTATAGGAGAAACTATTACTACCTTCACTAACGGTCTGTTTGGGGTATGCAAATTTATTTTTCGGCAGCAAAAAACAGCCTTTTCCCAACATCCGATGAACTCACAGGCTTATAGAAATGTTCATAAAAACATCTGAGAATAAGATAGCTTTGTAGCTGTGGCAGTTTCTGCGTGAAGTAGAAAAACTCACAGCGAAGGGGAAGACGAAGTGTAAGAAACCGGACACTGACATTTGGAGGAAGATATGTGCAGATTTACATATATAATTTACAGACAATGACACATTAATCAACAATTTCCCTTGATCACAAAATTATCAAATGCCTGCTACCAGGTAAAAAATAGAAATTCTTATATCTATACTTTATTATACCAGTCCAAAATGGTTAAATCTAAATCTGTAATACCCCTTATACCTATAAAAAAAACAGTAGTAAATGTATACCACCCGCGCAGCAAGAGAACGAACGTTATACTGGTCTATATTGCACTGAGAAACAAAACAGGCAGCATTTCGCATTACGCACGAGCTCCACTCCATGGGATTTAAGTACTGTCCCTTTAAAATCCAATTTTGTAAATTTCCCAAGAGAAAAACAGCGGCAGCGTAATGCATTGTGGTTTCCTAGGTGACCTGTGAATCGCTTAGCCAATGCCAAACCCTGCCCGTACCTTTGTAAAAAGTGTGGCAAAAAAAAGCAAAGGAAAAGGTGGAAGGGCAATGAAACGGTTCTGAATTTCTGCAAGTACTTCATATACAGAGTAGTAACAGTGTTGCTGTCAGAGCTCATAGAATGTGGAGGTTTTACAGATTGTGGGCTTTTTAAATAGAAAAAAAAGCTGTTGATTATTTACTGTCAACAATATGAAGGAATATGAAAATTATAATCATCCTGTGATGTTGCTATTAGGTAAAATCTAAATCTAATATTATATACTCCTCCCACGGATAAACTTGATTTAGGTTGTGCACGGAATATAAATTAAGTTCTTGTATTCATGTAACAGCTTAATTAGACAACCGAGTGGTAAAAGGTATACTGGGAAATGTAGTTAATCCAGTTATGGGCAATAACAAAGATCAGGAACAGTCGATTATATTTCAGTAATTGTAAATTTGTTCTTCAAATTCTGCAGTTCTTGTTCGGTGACTTTTCACATTAAGACTATCCAATGGCTCCCCCTAGTGGTGGAAACAACCGCAGGTGGACTCATACTTTGGAAAACGCAGTCAGCAGGGCGCCAGCAAGAACAATACAGAAAGCCAGGGCCAGAATTAGGCAGTTTCGTAATCCCTGTGGGGTAGAATTAGGAGAGAAAAATTAGAAGTGTTTCTTAACCTGGTCCTCAATTAACCCACAGTTCAACGTTTTTTCTCCCTCCCAGCACCCTACTGGGGAATAACAAACAGAAGCAAAAACGTGGACTGTCTGCGGGTCCCTGAGGACCGTACTAGGAAACACTGAATTAGGGTAAAACAGGCTCACTTCTTTAAAATGATATTTTGTGCAGAATTCTCTTTAGTGTTATGAAAACCCAAACTTTATCAGTCTACCTAATGACCCGTTAGACCTCAGCTTCATCTATGGATAATTGGCTGCGCCAGCAGTCGTCTTCATAATCCAGCGAGAGAATTCTGCATCTCTGTTATGAAAGTGCTAATCTGGCCCCACGCACACCGGCTGCTGGGAAACGGTCTGCGCTAATCGAAGGCTTTCGCAATATTAGCAATCGGCTAACATCGCGGCTCACTGGGATGTCCAAAATGGCTTTGCAGAGCTGTGTCTGTCATTATATCGGTAATAACTGGACTCTCTTTGAAATTTTTAAAATGTGATCCATACAGTTCAGGAACAAGAAAAAGTTTACATCATAACCATCTATGATACTACTGCATGCATTTGCAGCCAACATGGATGAGGAATACTCCAGTAGAAACATGATATATCGTTATAGGTACTTACTTTCACCTCCTTGAAAACGAGAACTCCCCAAACAGCAGCTATAAACCCAGGTCCCTGTGGAGACGGACAGCATCATGGTCAATTACGTGAAAATGTGTGATAACGCTTAACTCACACCATGCCAGGTCCAGAGGGGACTGGAATGGCCCAAACGCAAACGAAGGCCTGTATCCTGGATGGCAGAAACTTTGTGAGTCACACTGGTTTGGAGTTTGCTTCGTATCAGTGCATATAAAAGCGTAGTGCTGTGAATTTTGTTCCGATTCAAAAAAATCCCATATTTCTGTAACCCTGGTATCCTCAGGCCACTGTCCCCTTGTGTTAGACCCACATCCCTACAAACCACAATTTTACTACGTAATGTAATTCACTGGCCTGCATGCTTCTTTATATTTGGTGAGTTTTGCTACAATACAATGTAACTTTACAAACTATCATGACAGAAATCTTGGAAATCTCTCTAGATAATAGCAACATTTAAAAAAAAAAAAAAAACTTTTATAAGAATACCAATACAACAAATAATTTATTAACAGCAGGAAAAACTTTCCAGCAAATGGAAAATATTAAATTATCTGGATCGGTGCATATAGTAATGCGCTTCTTCATTTCACGCTTTGGCAAAACTGTAAAGAAATAAAAATTATAACCAAGCCATATTGCATTAGTGAAATGTGCACCAGAGGCAGTTTAATCTAAACTTATATATAGTTCATTAAAGAAAAAGTCATCAACAAGCCAACTAAACACTGGCAGCTTCATTCTCCTCCACTCACTTCAGGTACACGTCACAGCAGTTTCTGCATAATTATCCTGTTACTCGCTAAATCCAGGATTTTGCACTATCTTGGAACTATCCAATAAAGCTGACCATTTGGGACAGCAGCTAAAGAGGTGTGTGTAACAAAAGGAAGAATGCGCCGCATATTTTGCAATTTACTTATTTTTCTGCACTTGTGCTAAATCTTATGAAAGTTGTATGAATTGCTTAAAAATATCAGTATTGTGTGAGAAAAATTAAGATTTGAAACACCTAATCCCTAACATTACCATTCACTGACAGTCGCTGTAGGGTTTAACCCAATGTTAACCAATGGGCAATCGGTTGCACCAGTCTGGAGTTGACCGCATGCAAGATGACACTTGCTCTCCTATTTCAAAACCAGCATGTTAGTGCCATTAGTGGGAATGGCGCCCCCTAGAGCTACTTACGGCGGTGATGATGGGAAAGCTGACGACAGCGCTGAGGTAGTCATTGGCCAGGAACCAGCAGCACGTGGCCACGCCCCACATGATGCCAGACACGAACCCTGAGGTGACAAACACTCGCAACTAAAAACACGACCGTTGCAGCACATGCATTGTCAGGAAAAAGTTACAATTTGTACCTTTGAGGGTACAGTTTCTTGTCACTGGGACTGTACCCTCAAAGGGCTGCCAATTGTACCTTTAGCTGTAGATAATTGTACCTTTTAATGTACAGTAATAGACACTAAGGAACGCTTTTGGTAACAATAATGTTACTTCTTCCTTGGAGATCTTCCTCGGAGTCCATTTCTGCACCTTTAAAAGTACAATTACCTACAGCTAGGGGTACAATTGGTAGAGCCTTGACGGTAGAGCCTTGACAGTAGAGCCTTGACGGTAGAGCCCCAGGGTCAAGCAAAAACACAAACTGTATTATATTTTTCTGACAATCTTTGACAATGCACACTAATGTCTGTTTTCCCTATCAGGCCTTGCAGCATTAACTCAGTTATTAAAATGCTATTGAGGTGAACCCATAGAAACTAATTACTATCTTTATTTAATGGACAATTGGTAATTAAACCTCAAATGTACCGACATGGTTAGTGGAGCAGACTTTATGTAACAGCATAATAACAATATCACTGAAATGAAAAAAGTGGTGAAAAAAAGAAGCATGAAACCCAAATACAGATGAAGGAATAGTGCATGCTGGGAACAGCAACGTGACATGTGTAGAGTCTCCCCATAAACTGAGGCGGGGTGAGGGAGACTGAAGCAGGCTTTTGCGTTAACAGTCACATACCTGGCAGTATGACTTTAGAGTAAACTTGAGGTTTATTCTTCATAATAGCAGAGTAAATGAGGAGATATACCGTGCTCGTGAGAAATATGCCGCTGAACTGTGCAAAGACGTAGTCGAGGTCTGCGGAACGGAGGCACAAAACAGCAGCTTGTGAATAAAGGGCCTCACTGGCAAATGCCTCACGATCATCCATTCGGTAGCGGCTAATTACACTAAAGCCACGAGGAGCCGTCTTACCGAACTGACTGGCCCCGGCGAATCCGGCTTCCTTCCGCGCGCCATGGTTCTTTATGTAAAGCACTGGCACAAAGGAGGAGCCATATAGCAGCCCAGCAACGGCGGCAAGTCCTGAGCCACTAGGCGGGAACACGACACGTACAGAAGGCCGTGGGGGTCATTAAACACGTAACCGCCGTCACATACCACCACCATGGTTTACAGAGGACTTCAGAGAAAGTGCTCACAGATTCTAAAAAAGTTGTTCCAAATTTTCCTACTTGTGGTTGCTACCTGTTGAATATTTCCCCAACCCATTTCAGTTATAAATTGAATTCATTTTAAGGCATTCGTTCATTATATTCATTTGTTTTATTTATATTCTCACAATCTCTGCTCTTACCCAGATACCCACTTGTACATGAAAGTCAGAGTTTCATTGTATTTTGTTTTACTCTTTATAATGACAATAAAGGTGCCTCGTGTCTCATGACAGGTGTGTGTATTTTTCCATGTCAGCTAGTGAGCTAAGTCTGCACATTCCAGTCACAGAGTACTCAGCGGGTTGGATGAAACAAAATCCCGCTCTGGACTTTTACTCTCTGAACCTGAGTTACCCGACTCAGTTTATAGCTACTAACCTTGATCGGTAATCACATACATGTATGACTGCCGAAATGACAATGTCATTTTATCATTTCAGACAAATCCCCAAACCTAATGTGGGTTATTTAACTTATAAGTTCACTGAAATAAAAAGACCATCTCCCTAAGGTTTGGGGTAAAGGCTCACAAAACCATCCATTAGGGCCCTAAATGCTAAAAGTCTGAATGTTTTATTTGAGTTGTCAAAGATGCAACTTCACACACAGCTTTAGTAAGAAAGAGACATAGTTTTGCATGATTATTTATCAAAGAAAACCAGGACCATACCATTTTAAGCTGATTTCATTTAGAAGTCAGGTTGAATTTTGATGAAGTTAACCCAGATTAGCTGTACATTGATTAAATTACAGAAATAGCCATTTTGTCTTTCACACAATGGATTAATGGGCAAATGGGTACATACAGGATTCGCTTCATCTTCGGAGAAAGACGGTCTACCCATGACTCGTCTGTGGCTCCCAGACCGTCAGAATTGCTTCTCTGAGAATGGAGCAGGATATGACGTCAAATCATAGATAAATACACTAAGATTTAACACTGTCACAGGAGCCCATTGCAATTTTCAGAAGAATTCCAGAGAAAAGCCTATGGTGCAACAATAATGATGTATTTTAGTACATATTTTCTACGTGAATGAAAAAAAAAAACTATTGAAACTATTGAAGTCTACATCGATTACAGAAAAATTCATGGAATTCATTTTATTTCTTTTACAGAATATCAATCTTATAAAAATAAGATAGCTACAGGGAATTCAATAGAAACACAAAACTGTTTGTTGCTGACCTAGCTAAGCAAATTCAACAAAGTCTAACAGTACGCTACTCCTACTTCAACGATGATACTCCTATTTCACTCAAAAGCCAGCTTTTAGTGAGGGAAAAGGTGTCCGTCACAAACATCTCTTGCATTTCCAAATGGAGACACAAAGGCATGACACAGAATGACACTTATGTTTAAAGAGCGTGCAGAATGACGTATGGGAAAATAATAATTTAAAAAGTTAAGTTTAGAGTAGGGCTGCCCGATGTATTGTTCAAGGGCTGCGCTGTTGTGTGCATGTGCGATTATCACATTGCATTTAACGCCCACGTCTGCCCACACGTCTCTTTGTTTTATACAGCAGTGTTACTGGCAGAAATTTCACATATAGTGCCGTGATATCATGCAGCCCTAGTTTACAGGAATCAACAAATAATGACAAGTCCCTGTAGACGATGGCCACACTTACACTGTTAATCAACAACGGCGTTTCCTCTGAGGCTGACGGTGTGCCACCTTCACTTTTGACAAAGAAGAATATTATTGCACTAAAAGGGAAGACAAATCGGACACAGGATTAATTTAGTCATGTATCCAGTGCTGGAGATGTGATGCAACAGTCATTTAAGAATAATGCAGGCATGTCATGTAATGTCATGTAAAATCGAAGGGTGAAGAAAAAATTAAAATGTTCAGCATACTGATGCAGTGAGAGTTGTTAGAGACGCCTTGTTCACTCACTGTCCTTAAAACCGAGAGATTTTACCTCAAAACACAGATCTAAGTCAACAGGTAGAATCTCCATGTGTTAGCAAACCTGCTAAAATTCAGTTAGCATCGACACCTACCAATCCTTAATACCTGAGTAAACATAAACCTGCACCACAATAGTTCAGTACTGGTTTAGCCACTTCCTCTGGATCAATTCCAAACCAGCCAAATCTGGGGAGGAAGGTAAACGTTACAAATAGTAATTTAATAACATTTTAATCTATTATAGAAATGCATTAATAAAAATCTCACGAACATATAGCATACCTAGAACTCGCCCAACCCATGAGCAAATTAAAGGACCCCCAAATCAAGATGCCCAGTCCGAGGCCAATGGTTTTCAGTATTGGCACCACAGTGATGTTTCCTGTAACGGCAAAGCATATATACAGACGCACTGAATTATGTAACGCCAGACCACATTCTTAAAACACCACTTGCAGGCACAGAAACAGCCTTACCGGTTGCCCAGATGGCGCCTCCCAACATTGCCAGAGGCCAGAATTTGGGGCAATTGAGAATCAAGTTCACGATCAGGGACACGGTCCATATAGCCGCGCAAAGGACCCACTGGAAAAACATGCCTGGGCAACAGGTATTAAAAATCGTCAACGATATTGATCCATTTATAGAAGGCGATGTTGACAAATAAGACACTTCCGACCACAGTGGTTGTTATAGTCTGTAAATCTATACAGCTTTAATAAATCATAGTTGGACCAACTTGTAGAAGAACCAGAAATTTATCTACATCCAAGATGATCCTTACCATCTCCCGTGTGGATCTTCTTCACGGGAACAAAATTGCTCCCGTAAAAAGTGACAGAGATTGCGCATGCGATGAATCCGTATGTCAGGGTGGTAGCGTTTGTCGAATTGCCCGTAAGCAGGTATCGGACGGACTCATACCCAGCATTGGCATTTTCTCCGACTCCTGCAATACAAAACGCCGATGATCCTCGCGACTTTAGCACAAATACTGCGAAGTGGGAAGCAGATGCAACAACGTAGAGTATTTACCTAAAGTATCCTCGGGATCAGTGTTACTGTGACAGCACACTAAGCCGAATAAAGTTGCTAAAATCAGAACCACGCTTTGGATACTTCTGATCGACATGCCCGTCGGTGTTTAACGGTATACAAATGAATTAAAAACCCCCAAGGTAAACATTAAAAGTGCATATATACCGGTAGTAACACCCCTTTAAACAAAGCAGAGCGGCGAATCGCGGATTTCCTCCTGCTGAACCAGCTGACTATTGTCATATGACTGCAATTCCCTGACTACAATCACACGTTTGCTTTTTAGAAGCCGTGACTGTCCTTATATTCCAAAACTGGAATATAGACTGGTTAGACTGGTTATCCGGTATGTTACAATTTGTTTTTTTTTTCAAATTGCAACTTCGAATACACTTTGATGTATATGTATTTTAAAAGATTTTTAATGGCATGTCGGCGATGCACAACACGGAAGTGTGTGTGGTGTAGTTAATCAGGAGAGACTTCATTCACTGTGATTCACTGTCTTCATTGTATGAAATATGCTTCGCCGTTTCCTCTTCACACACAAACTGTAATGGAACTGTTATAATAATAAACTGAAATTAAATTGAAATTCCCCCGTACGCAGCACGTACTTCATTTTTTAACAAAATTCCTCCGCTAGGTGTCTCACTCTTCATCTTCATTTTGCCTCAGTTGCATACTTACAGCCTTAAGTGCTTGGCTCTTCTTGTTTATGAATAATTCATTCTTCTTGAGGTATTTATTCTGTCGCATCCGAATGATTGGCAGCATGGAGAAGCATCTTTAAATTCATAGCTCTTAATTATATAATCGTTGACACTATTCTGATCAGGGAAACAAATCACTAAACAAGATTGTACAAATATGCACAATAACTTAAGTTCTTCTCAAAGTCCGTCGTTAAAACGATGGTTTGAGAACGTTGCCTCACACCCCCAGGGCTGTGGGTTTGAATTCCGCCTCCTGTTTTCCTTGTGTGACGTGGACATGCAGTTAGGATAACTATAATGTCTCTAAAAAGCCCATAGAAGCAGGGCTGTTCAAATCACGGCCATCGAGGTCCGAGCACTGATGGTTTTCCAGCTTTCCTTTACCTGTGAGCCAGGTGTGAAGTCACTGGCCAATCAGAATCAGTAATTATTAAACTAACTACCTGGGAGAACTGAAAACAATGCCTGGATTTGGAATAGGGGGCATAGAGCATGATTGTGTATGTGCTTTGACGAAGTGGCTGCCTGTTCAGGATGTACCTTAGTCTCGTGTTCACTATTGCCTGAAGCCGACTGACTGATGGGGAGTCACCATCTCCAAATGCCTCTAGGTATTTAAACTTATAGGGGAACCCGGAGGAACACTAGGAGAAAATGCAAACGCCACACCTACACACTGAGGGGGGGATGAAAAGAGACTAGTAACCGCGACCCTCAAATTCGTGGCTACGGTACTAACAACCTCCTTCCGCGAGCGCTCGTCGTTTACATGCATATATTAGAAACCTGTCAGTGCTGATTGCAGAGTTCTAAAAATGTCAAATCACATGATTATATCTAAAGTGGTTTGTAATACATCCAAGCTATTCTGAATTACAGAAAGCACGTATACTGATTATCAAAAGGAAATATGTCACATTTTTATGGCCACTTGAGGGCAATATTGCTTTTCCTTTAAATTTCAAAATTGTGTGCGGTTACCTAACACATAATGGACTGCGAGTGGGCTGCATCCTCTGATTGCAAACAGGGATGCATTTACACCCTCTAACATCCAATGTGACGAATATAACGTGGGGTTCACGTAGCTCCCTCATGGAAGCCGGTCGTGCATTATTGCTTTTCTATGCTACAGCCGTGGATGAATTGTGATTATTATTATTATTTTAATTAGGCTGCATTATTTTCTCACATGGTTAAAAACCTCAATCATAAAAGTAAACAAATTTATACATGATTTAACATGAGTACCTTTTTTTTTTTACCTCGCATGGCAAGACATGTCGAGTGTTTTTGAACAGCATCTGCACAAGTCCGATCTGGCTGTAAAATGCGTTAATTGGTTGCTATTTTCCTTCTTCTGCTAATAAAGACAATAACTTCTGTTGCCCCGAGTTAAATTTGTGTTGTGTGATTCCGAGCAGGAATAACAAAAGGCTGCAAATGGAAAAAGCATATCTCATGCTTACAGACAAGCACTTGAAATTAACATATTTCGAAAGTCCAAAGAAATCAGCTTAGGCGCCGATTACTGCGAGTACATGCGCCTTTTGGTTTAGCGTGACTCAAAGGAATTATAGTGCAGGACTGACTTCGCCAATTTAAAAGAAAATAAAGAAAATTTATAGAACATAAATTCATCACAATGCCTTTTTATTTTCCTATCTAAAGAAACAGCACCCTGAAGCAACCATTACAACAGAAAGTAAAGACAAGTCAGCCGCATTGTAAAGCAAGGGGGAGAGGTGGACTGCCGACGCTAAAGCCAGCGCTTATATAACATCACTGCGGTGATTACCGCTGCCCTGATAACGTGGGGAGAGAGTACAGGAAGAAAGCCTGACTCACACTCAGTCTGCTGCTTTTTATCTGAAGGCCACAGAGAAAATGGCTATCTTCTGTTGCCTGAGTATTTGAGAAAAAAAAAACTCTGTGGGACTTCCCAGAATTCCATATGCCAGGTTGGGAGGAGCATAGTGAACTGTTCACATGAATGATGCCTCTTGGGTTGGGGGGGGAGGGGGGTACAGTTGGCATCTAAATTCACGCATCCAATGACAAGGTCAATATGAACAACGGTGCGGTCATCTCGTTTGATTACGATAGGCAGCTTCCTCACTGTGACAGACGCCAGTGAAATGGGGGGGGGGGGGGTACAGGGTAATAAAAGAACCAGTGGAGTACCCAGTTCAGGGGTGTTTCTGGAGACAGGGCCTGTTCTC
>JABFDZ020000087.1:2603267-2614277 GCA_019775955.2 Pollimyrus isidori | reverse complement strand
CAGATTGGTGGAAATCTTTCTGGCCGCGGTTCTGGCCCCGTGTTTGTATAAAAATATGTCTGATGCATCACAATGGCAGCATTGAGACAGGCGGCCCCAAATAACAAAGGGGAATGAATGTATGTCACTCAGTTTAAGTTGCACGTTTCCAAAACAGTTACATAAAAGGACATGCAGCATCTGCAGACCAAGAGTGCTAAAGCCGTAATAATGATTAATATTTCTGCGCCTCCCTCTTCACTTGTGTCTCCCTCATCAATATTAATTAAGCCACTTAGCGGCAGCACTCTGCTCTGGCAGGGAGGCTCTCTGCGCAGATTTAGGCTGCACCCACTTCTGTAGGCTATTTCGGGAAATATCGCAGTGCACTACAGCTTTAGACAAGTTAACCACTATGCAGGCACTGTCTCTAAATGCATTGTGCCGGCGTGCATGAGTACAAGACAGAGATTAGACACAGCGTGGCAGGTTTGGTACGAGCTTCAGCCAAAGAAGACACAAATGAGACGCTTAGGGTGGAATATATTGCTCCTCTGAACCACCTAAGATCTTTAGTTGTTTATTCCTTTCAGCTTGTTTACTTAGCTTAGTTAAAACAATGTATGTTTTTCATATTCAGAAAATGTGCCTTCTTACTTTATAAGAATATGCACCCCAAGGGACTCCTCTGGTTTGATAAAAGCAACTCTAGAGGTTTGACCGAATTGCTGTTAGGTCCCTCCCTGGCTGACTGCTACCCGGTTCATCCATTAGATTTAGAGGAGTCAGTTGAAACAGTTTCACCATCTTAGAAAGGCACCTTGACAATGGAATTCAAGGCAGGTGCTCTGGATGCGTCGCACTGGCCACAGGACAGAGCCAGGACATGCTAAAGGCTTTATATCTCCTGGTTGGCTAAGGAACGTCTAGGAACCTCCAGGAATGAACTAGAAAGTGTGGCTAGAGCAGGAGATGCCTGGTCTGACTGACTCAGGATGCTGCCTTTATGATCCTCACCTCAACTAGCTGATTTGGATGACCCTGCCCCCCCCCCCTCCAAACCTGTCATATGAATCAGGGTTTCCAAATCCAGTCCTCAGGGACCTGCAGACAGGGAGCTGGAAGGGAGCAGAAATGTGAACTGTCTGGTAAGAAGCTGGGAGGGAGCAAAAACATGGACCATGTGGGTCTCTGAGGACCAGGTTCAGAAAAACTGGTATAAATGCATAATTAACATCAAACCTTGAACATCATACCTGTCATCAGTAGTGTGACCACCCCTTTTTCACTAACCATAAACCTAACAGCCAAAGGAATTTATAAATATCTCAAAATATTTCTTGCTAACTCCAGCATCGTGATGTAGGCTCCAGGTCTAAAGCCAGTCTTCACAGTCAGCTTTGCGGCACCACTTCCAAAAAGAAACTAAAATTTATTTGGCACCAACGGCAAGGCTGCATTCTAACAATTTATTTTTCACATCAAAGCAGCCACCAGCAATATAATTTTAGATGAATCTATAATACCTTCAATAGTTGTTAGCAAAATTTATCCCCATCACTGCAATATACCCTTTTATTTCCTTGGACAACCACAAATGACATAGGTATTATAGAGAGCCTGCTGGCTAGCTATTTGTACAGCTACAAACACAGCTATAAATGCTGAGCTGTTCTGCTTATAGCAAGTGGTTCACAAAGAAACCACAGAAATACCCTCCATACCCAGTATGAATCAGATCAATACTTCACAGTAGAGTGGATGCTTCACAGTAGAGACGTTGCGCTGTTTATCTTTATCTACGGATTATCTAATGCACTCCATCCTCGTTCCTTGTTACTTGGTGATGTACTGATACTCTTATAGGAATATACGGAGAAAGTCAATGGAAAAAGTAATTTACTGAGTGAAGGATTTAACACCATGAAGGAGAAACAGTTACACTGATTAGTGTCAAAGGTGCTCCAGCACTCATCATGCCATTCAACCCCTTCTCCTTAGTTTGTTTAGGTCTTACTTTGTCACAATTCATTTAAGACCTTTCATGTAATGCTCGATCAGTGGTGCCCTTGGCTTTGGTCGTTTCATTCCAATAAAACAAAAATCTATTATCACTCTGTCCGTGAAACAAAATAAGACACCAGAGGACTGAGTGTTTCTTTGCGGCAAAGCCAATAAACGGTAAAGATGTCAATGGGTTAGCTATTCTTTAACAGATAATGAGCACACCCCCTATGAAGATGGCCGGCAGTGTTTCCAATCAATAAGGTTTAGATCAAGTATAGACATTGCTTAATTTTCAAAGTATTGGCACATGCTTATACAGAGTGGCCAAAATCCTTAGCCATGGAAAGAAAGGGAAAATCACAATTTCTATGTTAGCCCCCATTCCCGAGGACGGGAGCCGGCCTTATCCGCTCTACCATGTTACAACAGCAAAGCTGAACGCAGTGCCAGCAATCAGGCACATGCTGGCACATCTGATACCCACTCTGGTCCCTTATGAGAGGAGGAATGAGCCAGTTTCCCATCATGCAAGTGGGCAATTTCTTTCAAGAGCTGATATTAAGTGCATGCTGGGAATTAACGTAAGGGATATTGGGACGAGCTTCTTTGGAAGCTACTTGGTGTAAAGAACGAAAGACAGGAAGTAGTAAAACGTCTGTAAAATGTTAGCCAGTAACGGATATATCTTGTCACTAACCATAAGCTAGTCTGCGTCAAAATCCCTAGCAGAAAACAGATCAAGACTTATTTACATAAGTGAGAGAAGACAGCCAAATGGAAGTCGTGTAGGTTGGATTTTTTTCCCACAGACATTATGAGGACAGGCTGTATTTCCTTCTTTTTAATTCCCGTAGATGTTTTACAATATCGACCATTCACTTTACTTGCTGACTCACCAGCGGAGGCCAATGTGTTTGCTGCAGGCTATATGACAAAGGAAAGGAAGAAGGAAGCAGCGTCAGTGGGGGAAAAAAAGCAAGCAAGCGTGAAGGAAAGAGAGACGGTTCGGGAATTCCAGTCACATATCTGCACCTCGATCTCGATACATGTTTACCAGAACACGAATGAGGTAGCAGGATAAGGCAGAGGCCAAACAACCAGATCACATTTATATCTGCCAGGCCCAATAGAACCGCTCTTACTACCAGATCGACTGCGCTGACTTTATGGCTCCGGAGGATGGATGTAGCTGGTTAGACAGATACCTGTGCTTCACCACATTCTAGACAGATGGGAAAATTTTCCACCCCTCAGGGGTTTGCCTTGTAAAAATGGGCGAGTGAAGCCTGTTGTGTTACTTGTATGTTGTTGTATTTAGCATGTATATTGCATGCACACTGTATGAGCCAAAACATTACGACCACGTGAAGCGAATAATGTAGGACAATCTAGTAAAATTGGTGTATGTCAAGGTCGGGGATATAATAGACATTAAGCTAACATTCGGGAGTCATAGTCGACAAGAGGAACGCAACTGTGGAACAGGCGGGGTTAAAGCTCTGAGTGACTTTGACAAGGACCAAAACACTATGGCCAGAAGACTGGATCAGAGCATCTCTGGAACGGCAAGGCTTGTGGGGTGTTCATGGTCAGCTGTGGTGAGGACATACTGAGGGAGGTCTTAAGAGGGAAAAACCACAAATCGCTGACAGGGTGTTGGGCGGCAAAGACTCGTCGATGCAGGATCCAAATAAAGCGAGGAAACGGCTACTGTGGCAGAAAAGGCAGATAACTGATCACAGGAATAATGCGTTGTGGCTGACAGGAGGCTGGTATGAGGCTATGTAGCTGTAGATCAGACACCCCACAGATTCTCAACAGGCACATACATCCACACGATGCAACTGAAAACGGGATTAATCAGACCAGGCCACCTTCTTCCACAACCTCAAGGCTCAGTTCTGATGCTCACATGTCCTTTGTAGCCACTTGCAATGGCGGACTGCGGTCAGCTGACTAGCCTGCAGATATGTAACCCCACTAGGCAAAAGGGCTTGACGCTCAATTTGCGTCATGTGGGGGTGTTTATTAGCGTATTATACAAATTTTGAATCCTCTTTGGCCTTACTATTTGGTTATTTGCTACTGCTTTACTGCTACAGTATGTATCTTCATGTTCTGTTTAAGTTTGCAGGGAGGAATGCATGCAAGTATACTTGTATAAATGACTGTAAAGCTTTTGAATCCTTCATTTTGTCGGTTAAATTATCCCACTCCCAGCGTGTGCAGCCAGTGAGTGGCATCGATGCTGAGTGGGTCAGGGTGAATGCTAATGCACTGTGACTTTGCGTTCTTCCTTCACAGACAAGCGGCTCAGCATTCACGGGGGTCAGCCTTGCTGTCACCTTCCCAGGTCCGACAGGAGATGCCCCTGTGAAGGACCCAGGACCTTCCCAAGTGACTCGTGGACACGTTCAACCTAAGTCTGGCTCGGGGGGAGTAAGTGGCACCGTGGATGCCATGATTTTCTCAAAGACGCTGTACGGAGAACTTAGTGTCGAAAGGCTCGATGTGATTGGAGGGTGGGGAGGTCGCATTTTGAATTTGGCACATCAGCAGGATCAGTCCGTGTCCGTGTATTTACAACAGCGGATGGAACACGACCTGCCGCTGGAGTTTCATCAAGTGATGCTAAGTGCACTTTCGAAGCTCAGCAATGTGCTTTGTTTGGGAAACGTGCAGCGGGGAAACAGCAGCATGTGCGAGCCTGTTTTCGTGATGAGAAAAGGAGCAGGGACAAAAAATGAATAATAGAAAAAGTCATAGTTAATTTTAAACAAGGTGGAAAGGAGATGTGAACTAGACGGTTCTCTGGGTTCTCTTGCTAATTAACAATGGTTTTATATGCATGATAAAATGAAGGCAGATGCCATTTGCACGCAAGTGTTAGTTGCTAACAGCACTAATTGCTCTTGGGGTGGATGGCCAATGTGGCTATTTGGAACCAGTTGTAAATAGTAGGCAGATGCTATTTACACTCAGGCGCCAGAAGGCAACAATGTTATATCATTATCATCCATCCACCCATCCATCCATCCATCCATCCATCCATCCATCCATCCATCCATCTATCCATCCATGTTCTCTAACCACCTGTCCTATTCAGGGTCGCAGGGGGTCCGGAGCCTATTCTGGAGGCTACAGACACAAGGCAGAGGACAACCCATTCACTCACACATGCACACCTACACACAATTTGGTATCTCCAGCTAACCTCAGCATGATTTCGGACTGTGGGGGGGAATCCGAAGGAAGAGAACATGTTGTTGTTTTTACCACTATTACTGTATAATAATAACAACAACAACAACAACAATAATCCATTTTCCAACCCGCTTATCGTACTGGGTCGCGAGGGGTCCGGAGCCTATCTCGGAAGCAACGGGCACAAGGCAGGGAACAACCCTGGATGGGGGGCCAGCCCATCGCAGGGCACACTCACACACCAGTCACCCACACATGCATTTTATAATAATAATAATAATAATCATCATAATAATAATAATAACAACAGTAATAACAACAACAACAACAACAATAATAATAATAATAATAATTAATATTATTATTATTATTATTATAGCTTTTGTATCCAACTTTGGTACCTTCAGTCATTGAATTGACGTGCACCCATGCAAGCAACACAGTATTGATGTTTTCTTGTGGAGTCTGTGGACTGGGACTCAGAAGGCAGATGCCGTTTGCACCCGGGTGCAAATAGACACTTCATAAAATGAATGCGCAATGAATGGCTAGCACCAAAATGCTTCAAAAATGACTGTAAGACTACCCTCCAACTTGCTTAGCAAGGAATTTTTTTTCAGTCATAAATTAATGAATTTCCATAGTAGATAGGACTATATTGATGCTCACATAAAAAAGTATAATTGTCTACTGTGACAGTGGCCAGCGGCTATTCTTAGATATTTTAAGGTAGGGGGCATGCGAGAGGTCATAATTCATAAAGGGGCCAACCTTATCATTAGCCAATAAAATGTTTTGGACAAGTGAGTGACAGGGGAGGGGGAACTTCAGGGACCAATAAGCTTTCAGCTGGGGCCAGTACCCCATTGGCTCCAGCCCCTGTATAGACCTCTCACTCAGGTCATATCCTTGTTTCCTCCAGGTGCTCCACGCACGAGGGAGTAATACTTACATGAAAATGTTCTGAGGGCAGAACAAAATAAAAAAAGGATCATAGAGATAGCCAATCAGATTATGGCGGAGGCAGGTCCGAGCAACTAAAAGATGTGGGACCAAGACATCTGATTGGTTGGTCCCACCTCCTCTGAACCAATAATTTTTCATTATACCCTCAGAACTCCCATGAGTGTGCTCCATTCCACGTCCCCATTCCCCCTTGCATCCTAAGGACAGAGTGTTCAGGGGAGCTGATGAGTAATCGCTCTCAGCGTGTGTCTCTGTGCCTCGTAATAGACAGGCATTCTCTGCTGGATGTCCCATGCTTTATGGACTCTGTTTCCTGGCTCTGGATCATGGTATCCCTGGGGGGGGGGGGGTCCGGCTGTAAAGGGAGCTGTTCTTCTGAAATACACTCACTTATTTGTTGTGTTGCAAACCTGTCCTGGCTCGTTCCACACATAACACATTTTATATAGACTTAACTTCCTGTTAGAGATAATAGCCGGTGAAGTTTTCATAGGTTACGCAACTGAAATTGGGTTCCATGGGTGTGTAAAAATTAGCATTAATACCTCACATCTCCAGGGTGTGTGGGGGAGGGGGGTGCTAGAATTGTGTCCCTGTTTGGTAAATCAGTGTTTTTAAATTGCCTTAGGGTGTGCTTATGTGTTTGAAATTATTTGCCAAGTATATTGGAATGTTTCTCTTGGCATATCCCTTTGGTTTTGGGGTCAGACTGCAGCTTCAGGCCTCTTATTCAGCACAGCTGGAGTCCTTTAAGGGGGTTAAAGGCTTTGCTTACAGTCTAATAGATAGAAAAGTATTCTGTCAAGTCCAGGGTGTGAACCAACAACCTTCCTATCAGAGACACAACTTACTTAACTTACTGAGTCATTCTCCATCTCTTTTTGTGTGTGTGTGTGTGTGTGTTAGTGAGAGAGAGAGAGAGAGAGAGAGAGATCTGGGTTTACATTACATTGTGGGAACCAAATATCCCCACAATATTATAGAAACCAGTTATTTTGACGTTATGGGCATTATGGGTTATTTAGTCCCCACAAGGGGAAATTCAGTTTTATAAAAATCTGTGAGTGCAGTAAAAAACTAAAAGTGTGTGTGTGTGTGTGTGTGCGTGTGTGTGTGCGTGTGCGTGTGTGTGTGTGTGTGTGCGTGTGTGTGTGCGTGTGTGTGTGTGTGTGCGTGCCCTATGACAGCTTGGCATCCTGTATAGGTTACACACCTGCTTTGTGTCCTATGCTGCCCGGGACAGGCTCCAAGTCCCCCTCTGTGATCCTGCACTGGATAACTGGTAGCGAAACAAATGGACGCCCAAGTAAAATCCCCCTTTCCCTTGGAATGCTGCTTTAGTGCTCACTGCAGTTATAAACGGCAGGATTTCAGAGCACAGCCCTCAGACATCAGATAAGTCACAAGCTCATTCATGCACGGGCAACCTCAATTACAGACAGCGATATATCAGACTTTATAGGGGCATTTGGTTCAGATTCTTGGGAAGCATATGGCCGACTTTTAAAAGAGTCAGACATTCTGATCTTGGGGTGTTTTTGATGCATATGGGCAAGAGCACTATGGCTCTCAGTCTTCCACCTTTGCATGTCGCATTTAAACTTGCAGCTCAGCCAGTGTGGCTGGCCGAGGAATGGAGGGAAGCAGATTTTCTCTCAGGCATGGAATTTTTCCACCATTGGGAATGTTACTGCGGCATAGCACACATTTTAACAAGTCAGCACTTGGTACCGTCACAAGAGCCATGTACTGTTTAGTTTAATACTGATTGCTAATCAGGAATTAATTCATCGAAATTTATTTGACATAAGTTGTGCTGGAAGATGCCACAATTCACTTCAGAGCATACCAGATGGTTTTGTATGCTGGTGATGGACAGATTGTTCACTTGTTCACATAGACTATTAGGTGTAATGTTATGTCCATCCATCCATCCCTCCATCCATCCATCCATCCACCCATCCATCCATCCATCCATCCATCTATTTTGTAACGTTTATTCTGGTCAGAAACGGGCGGTGGGAAGGTAGGCAGAGATATATCCCATCACTCTGGAAGGGATGCAAATCCATGAGAGGGCACTTATGTACGTGAAACATCTGCATGAGCTAAACGTTACCAAAAAAATACATACAGTGTCAGTAAAAAGTCTGGCCATCCCAAGGCACCAACAAAGGAGAGTGATAGTATCATGTGACATGACCCGACCGGAGAGTGAAAGAAAAGAGGCCAATGAGGGTTCAGCATATTTGTGGGGCCTCCTTCAGTACAGCTAAGTGTCTCAGTAGTCTATCTTATGAACCTGGCACAGAGGAGGAAGTAGGGTCAGCCAGTTTCAGGAGCAATTGGGCTTAAGGGCCCTTTCAAGGGTGCAGTGGTAGGATTTAAACTGGTAACCTTCTGAGTCCCAACCCACAGATCTGCCCCCCGAACAAGTGATTTTTTTTTTGTTTGTTTAGTACTTTTTTGGTCAGTGCACAATTTGATGTATGTTATTTTATAGTTTTGATGTCTTTATAATTATTCTAAAATGTAGAGATTAGTACAAATAAATCTTCCTATGGATAACTTTTGACCGGGTACATTTTTGACAGCCCTCGGAGTAGCTGAAGCAGAATGAGGGCAGATCGACACATTGTTTTCTCATGCCGTCTCTCCAGGAGGTCACAAACCTCACAGCCGCCAGGAGCGGAGTGCGGTGCGCTGTCAGACGCGGCCCCATGAAGCACCTGTTTACACAGGTTGTTTACATATTGCATTGAAAGCCCAAGACACGGCGGTCCCGTGTACCGCACGCTCAAGTCGCTCTGCGTCTGGCACATCTGCAGCCGACACACTTCGTAAGTCCCTAACAAGGCTGAATTACCACGTTACCATATTTATGTATTTACGTAACGTTATATATTTATAAGAAGCCATGTGACCTGTAACAAATTTCTTTACGAAAACAGAAACTCTACCAGACAGTGCCAAAGTGAGCAAAATTGGGTCTGTGCCCAGGTCCAGAAGGTTGTTGATTCAAGTCCCATAGCCAGCACAGTAATCATAACAACACTGAGTCCTTGAGCAAGACCCTTAACCCCAAGGACAGAGGTTCACCTCAAGCATTCCGTAATTATACATCACTCTCGATCAATGGGCTTGCTGAATAAATGAATATATTTTTACCAAAATTGCACGTACCAAGAATGCAGAGCTAAGGGGAGCAACTGACCTTGCATGCAATCAGCTTTCAGAAGCTATGTATACTCTTGGGTCACTAACTGGCCCATTCTGCTAAGTAGCATTGTGGAACCCTTATTAGTTTTTAGCTGGCAGGAAGTGTGCAGTAATGCATAGGCTCTGAAGGTATTGCAACCAGGATTAATGAGCTGTCTTCAGAAAAAAGGGTTACAAGTCTAGACAGAGTTATTGTACAATTTTTTGGGGTAATGGTGCTGTAAGATGGGAAAATTGCTGTAATACAAAAAAAAACACGTTCATATCATTAATAACAATAAATAGTCAAATATTTGTGTGATGCACTGCTTCAGTTTGGATATAGACCACTACATTACTGACGACAGACCCCCACCCTTTACTTCATTACACATCTGACAGCACCCTGTACGTTACAGAAGAACAATCTGAAATATTTATGAAGAAGAAACAAATTTGCCTGTTGAACGTGCAAAATATATGCATAAATCCTCTGACTCTTTAAAAAACTTAGAACTAATTACTTTCTTTTTCTTTCTTCCCTTAATAAATGCCAATTTAACTTTTGTTAAATAATGTAAAAGTGCATCTTAATATGGTTTTACAAAGGAGCATGTGTAAGTTCCCCAAATTCTGAAATCTGTTGAAGTAAGTTGAACTGCAGCCCTTGTACTTGTACTTGCTTTTATGTCGTAATTGTGTCATTGGCTGAACTCTTAACTGCCAAGTCAGGAGCCAACCAACAGAGGGCGCTAAAAGCCTCACCTTGGAGACTGGGAGACTCACCCTGTGACCCGCTGCAGTACCTACATGACGTAAATCACATTTATAGCTGGGCTAAGCCTCTGTGGGATCAGTTCATAACATTGATGGACTGATTTTAGCTAATGCGTCAACATGTAATCTTTACCATTTCTTTTATTTAGAAGCTGAATAATATAGCCACTCCCTGTTTGCAATAGCTTGCATGTTGCTATGGTGAAAACACCGCTTGTTATACTGAGGGGGGGGGGTGTCCGGAGCCTATCCCCTGTCCTGGAGGCCATGGATGCAAGTCAGCCCCTGAGTCCCCAGAGGAAACCCTACAATGACAATGGAGAGAACATGCAAACTCCACACACATGGCACTAAGGAGGAAACTCGAACCCCGGTCCCAGAGGTCTGGGGCTACAGTGCTAACCATCGCACCACGCTGCTAAAATCAGTATCTGAAATTATTATATATGACCAGTGGCCCAGTTTTCACATCTTGGATAAAACCATAAGAAAATATGTCCACTTTGAGGGAGCAGCATCTGCACCCAAACCATCCATCTTCCAGCTACTTACTCTAGTTATGATGACAGGGGGGCACCTTGGATGGACTGCCGGTGACACACAGGGCACATGGACACTATACAGGAAATGGAGATTCCAGTTAGCCTACCAGTTTGTTTTTATGAGGAAATGTGAATCTCCAATGGAAAGCCATGTAAGATGGTATAAATGAAGAAATAGTGACAGTGTGGAGGTTGAATTCAAACCCTCAACCTTGGAGTCTGAGGATCCAGTCTTACTAACCGGAGTCACCCTTCTAACCGAGACTCTGATTTAATACACATGGATATCGGTTCCATTCTCAATAATCTTCATTGGATGAGATGGTCCTGGCGTTGT
>JABFDZ020000087.1:2595541-2603210 GCA_019775955.2 Pollimyrus isidori | reverse complement strand
GGCTAGCTTGCCGGAATCAATATCCAAAATGGCTGTGTTCCCTTTTTCATCAAAGTGTTTGCATTTTCGGGAAGCGTGAATTCTTCCCACTGGGAAAGAGTCGATATTTATCTGCATTAGTTTTGGGTTCTGTGATCGTTACAGAAGGTGACCCAGCGTCAGGCGGCATTAAAATAAAAGCAATAAGTTTCACCTTAAAAAGGTTGCTTACTCCCAGATAAAACAGTGAGGCTCCACTTAATTTTATTGCTTAATGTCTGTTCTACCAAAACATGTAGCTTAGCTCTACATTACTGTGGATTACTAGGTTCTGTCTGATTAGCAGCATTTGCAATATACCATGTCTAACATCTGAATTCTTTCCAAGAGCCTCTGGGTCACTGTGATCCTAACTGGAGATGTAATTGATTTTCATTTGCATGTGTAATATCAACCAAATAGGTCTCTCCATCTTCTTTAATGGGAGCCTAAAATGGAAGTTACTGGTGCATTATGGGAACATGTGCACCACCAGGCATGTGCTGGAGGACCTTCTCCTGCTGTAGGAACGCGCGCAGTCGGCAGCTGCCATGCTTCATAGATCCTGCAACCTGTTGAAATGATAATGAAATGAGGTCCATTTCATCAGGAAGATGAGTAAGATGTATGTTAACTAATTACCGCTATAGCATGAATACATAATGCTGGGAAGAAGGGGGGGGGGGGTAATACTATTTATACTAAGAACAAAAAATGTAGTTTTACTATTAATATCAATCCATCTTCAAACTGCTTATGCTGGGCGGGGCTGTGTAGGGACCTGGAGCCTGTCTCTGCAGGGTGGTGTGCAGCACACGCACACACACACACACGCACGCACACACCCACATGCACACACGCACACTCACGCACATGCACACACGCACATACACTCACGCATGCGCACACACGCATACACACTCACATACACACACACTCACACCCACATGCACACACACGAGCGCGCACACACGCACACACGCACACACACTCGTGCACATACATACTGGTATGTAATTATATCTTTGTGAGGACTCTCCATTAATTTCTATGGGGAAAACTCTAATCCCAACTATGACACCCTTAGCCCCTACCCTGCCCCAACCTTAAAAAAGTAACCAATCCAAATACAAGACTTCTGGAATTTTCAGTGTTCTGATTGCAGTCATAGATTTTTATAAAATTGAGTTTCCCCTTGTTGGTCCCCACAATATAATGCATATCTGACCGACACACACAGACACACAAAGTCATAAGTGATACGCAAATTAAAGACACAAATGAGCCAGTTAGCAAACTCCCAGTCGTGGAGGCATGTTGTTATTATTATCCTTATTTTATAATATGATGTTTGTTTTGTAAATTGCTTTTAACAGAAAGTAAGCTTGTTAGCATCAAATACTTCTCACTAATTGTCATTGCTCACAACCTGTGCTAACGAAGGTTCCAGTCTAAGCATTTCTTCTTCGTGTAACATTAGCCTGTCAATCCCAAGTACAGTAAAGCCATTTGTTCGAAAATAAAAAATACACACGCCTGCATTTCTTTAATATGTGCTCTCTGGAATGTGTCCCGTTCCAAAGTCCACCGCTGGCCAAGTGACTTTTAGTGTAGAATATCTTTATTGTCATTGCACGGACGACAAAATCCAATCATCGCCTGCCTTGCTCTCCTGAGACGCACACACGGACATATACAAGGGAAAGAAAAGATTTGGGTCAGATCACAGGATCAGCCTTTTATCAAGGGTCCTTGAGGCATTTTTCAGGGTCAGGGACCTTGGTCACAGACCCAGAGGGGATGTGATTACTCTTGCCAAGTACAGGATGTGAACTGGAGATCTTCCTGTCAGGAACAGAGGTCCAACTAGCAGAGTTACACAGTAAAATAATGTGTTTTAATAAGTGTTTCAGTCTCTATGGCATGCTAGTCATACCCATAAGGTGAGATTGTGTGTTTTGGTCCTATGCAGGAAGCAGCGTGTCTCTTTTGGCTCACTGGCGCCAGCATGAGGAATGACGTAGGAAATGAGGCAGGCTGCCAGAGCAGCTGAATAACGACACGTGCGCAGGTGCACGCACTCCAGCCTGGAGTCATGTGACTTTCCAGGAGAGCGGCTGGCAATGCCACACAGTCTAGGCGACGGAAAAGAGTCATGTGCCTGGTTCTCTCTGTGGTGGAATCCAGCTCGGGGTTCAACCTCTGGTATTGTCCAAAAAAAAAACTTGGTATTAAAAAAAATGAATTTGCCATACAAATTTCACCTCTTTTTGTACATCTGAAGCCAGATGTATTAATTTTTATCAAGGTGAAATTTCCATCCATCGATTCATCCATCCATCCGTTTTCCATACAAGGATGTGATGAACATGGAGCTTTCAACATAAAACATAAACGTGGTGGACAAAATAACAGAAACACCTAACAGTGCATTAATATTGCAGACCAAATAAGGAACACAGCCACCCTGCGTCTGTTCCTCCAACGCCAGACTTATGCAGCTACTTAAAAGTCCATTTTAATCTCGTGTCTGTATGTGATGCATTAGTTGTTTTGTCCGCCCCATGTATCCATGTATATTTTAAAGTCAAGTAACAAACCATGTAAAACTGGCTTGCATTGCTAACAAATACTTGTCGCCAATTCAAGTATGCTATATCCAGGCATACGGTTATCAAACTGTAACATGTCTATAACAAATGTACAACCCTGGGCGGAAATTTTTGTACAGAATTTTCCTCACCCCTTTCATTGTGTTTTTGAAATCACTCTGTGCTTCCAGTGTCGGAAAATGCAGTAACCGCCCCTGAATCCTATTTCCATAACAACAGCTCAGACCTTCAAGGTGGCTAAAGCATAAAATTCATTAAAAATAGTTGCCTCTAAAATATCCGGCTCCCTCCGGCAGGGGTCCTTGGAGGCATGTGGAGAAACCTGCAAATTAATCAAAAACAAAATTAATGATTATTTTTAAAAATGATTGAATTAAAACTCATCTATTTTGGGACACATCACAGGAAATACTTCATGTTCGGTTGGGAATGTAGTAAGAAAGTAATAGAGATTGTATCAGTATCTGTAGGCCTAGTAAAACAAATAATGCTAGTTAATCATGGTTAACTAATCAATAGCTAATTAAATACTCTTTCATGCAACAGAAAGAGCAATAAAGCATTTTGTTGATTTTTTTCTACTATGAAGACATTTTACATTCACTCAATCACTGGAATGATTATTGACAGGTATAAATCCATAAAGGTGCTAGAGCTTGCTCGTTGTGGCACAGTAGATCCTAAAATGTAATAAATTATATATTAAGGATTAGAATACATTTGCCAATCTTACCCGGTGGAATCATGACGTTTTTGGGCCAATGAGAAATTAGGAGACATTACCTGTTATTATTTTTATGGTACTGAGTACTGAGGTGATCCATGAATCTAGAGTCTCAACGTTTTTTCCATTTTTTATGGCTTGGGGTTTTTCTGGAGCAATTCCAGCTTAGCACTTTAGTCAAGCATGCAGCAGCAAGACCATCGATCCTGAGGAAACATGGTCTCCTAGAACTTCAAAGAGCAGCTCCTGAGGTTAGGACTCTCTACCTGAACGTCAACCCGACTAAGAGGATCACCATTGACGTCAGAACGACCAGAGGCTGTCGAGATGGACAGCAGCTGCAGGTTCTTGGATGTCTACATCATTGACCCCCTCCCCCCGCCATGGTCTCTAAACACCAGCTGCACCCTCAGGAAGGCTCATTCCTGAAGAGGCTAAAAAGCTTTGCTTTGGGAATTAAAACTCCTATGAACTTCTACTTCTGCCCCTTTGCATCATGGTAGTGGGGGGGAGGGGGGTGTAACACAACTGCTTAGGGCCTTAAACTGCTACAAATGTATTTATTGTGTATTTATTGTTTCAGTCCCCATATTGCACTGTTTGACCTCTCATTGCACAGCTTCAGCATTGCACTGTATTTTGTCCTGTTGTCTCCCATGCAACAGGACAAAATATAGTGCAACCCAACAGTGGCACAACAATCCAATACTAAACCAGGGCACACACACCCTGCTGTGCTCCCTTTCTGCAAATGATACAGTTTTCAATATTTTCATTCCTCCATCCATAGCTGCTCCTGCTCTATGGAGTTGTGATGATTTTTGATCCCGTTGTTCTTTAAACAATGTGGAAGCTCCAATGTTCAGTGAAAGAGCAGGAGCATGGCCACAAAACCCTGGACAGTGAATCTGAGCGTCAACATGGTTTAATGCAAGGAATGCTGACAATCTCATACATTTTCAGGCACAGAGCTCTTAAACAGGAAGTGGAAACCAGGGCAAACAGGATACCTCACACACACAAAAGATACAGACGCTACACAGTCATATGGTCAGATTGTACTGGCAGTCTCACAGAACAAGCCCTATCTGCTGTTTTATATGACTGTTCAGAAGAATGTTGGGCCACACAGCTGAGGATCGTCATTAGAGTGACTCAAACTAAGATTGAGAAGAAGAGATATAATGTGTATATATCATAAATATATGCAAGGTATCTGTAATATGACCATTTTTTAATGACTAGGGCAGCAGGTACAATATTATCATATAATGTTACTGTGACAATGTCTCATCGTTCCTACCCGTCTCATCGTCATGACAATGACAGTCTCTCCAGTGCTGCTTCTCAACGGATGGCTTCCTCGGGCGACTCTCAACAGCTGCCAGATATGCTTCTTGGTGTCCCGGCTAACACCCCCCCCACCCCCCCCAATTTCTGTCGCATCTTGTGTCACGCAAAATTATGCGAGTTCTTGGCACACGACATACAAATCCCATCGCCCCTCTGCTCCCCGTCACTATCACTCGTGTTTTTATTCATTTTTGATGAACTCCTGGATATTATAACTTAATCTATGAAAATGGTACAGGGATTTATGAGTCACAGAACTGCAGCTCTGTGGGTAGTGCCACAGCCTTACAACCCTGCTGGTTTGATTTCAGCTGCCACCGCTGTGCGTGTGCAGTTTGCATATACTTGTATGGTATTTTTCCACTAGGTCAGTGGTTCTCAACCCGGTCCTTGGGGACCTCTAGATGATCCACATTTTTGCTGCCTCCCAGCTCTTTACCGAGGTCTGGGTTGGGAAGCACTGGTCTAGGCATTCCATTGATATTTATTCCTTGCCATAACACTCCCACCCACGACCCAGTAAGGATAAGCGGTTTGGGAAATGGATAGATGGATAGATGGATGGATGGATGGATGGATGGATGGATGCCATAACACTCTACTTCAGGGGGCACAGATACTTAGTAATAACTCAGCTGTTTCTGAAGTTGGCTACAAATCATAAACAAATATACTGGCTTCTTGAGATAAAAGATGTGCCTCAATTCATTAATGATGAACAAACATGAGATCAGTATTTCAGTTGTGTTAATCATGACTTGATCCTTCAGTAGTTCATAAAGGTTTACATAATTAACAGATAAAGTAACAAATATAGTAAGTGTTTGGGATGAAAGGTGTATCACGATTCATTAATGATGAATTAACATTGGCATGTAACTAAGACTTAGTTTGTGATTAATTCATACACAAGTAAGGGCACAATACTACCTTATTTGTGTCCCTTCAGGTAAAGTGTTACCTAAATTGAGTTTGTGGCTGTCGGGTGATTCATAGGATAGACTGCAAGATCACATGACCAATATAGGGTTATGGGTGGCCCTATACAGCAGAAGGAGTATAGAAGATAAGTGGATTGTCTCAGGATAGCTTGCCAAGAGAGACTCATTGAAATGGTCGACAGCTGCACTGTTCTCTCCAAAGATCCACATCCTAGAGTACAAAGATCCAACACACCATGCACCTGTGCACCTATACAAAGCTGTGCACCTATAACAGTTTTTTGGCTTTCTCTGCTGGTAGGTACTCATATCCTTTAACAGGAATTTCTGCAGTCCTGTAATGTCTCGGAATATTTACCATGCTTGTCATTAAAGTTAAATTATGTCAAATATTATCTCTTATAATTCATTTAAATGTTTCTATCCATCTTCAAAACACTTTTCCAGTTGAGTAAAAAATATGCTATTACATTACCAGCAGTATTGTGTTCTGAAATATACAGTATTAACACTATAGCAACTCATGGTAAAAAATACACCATTTGCTACACATCATTATACTTACACATTAAATTATATTTGTTGTGCTACCTGAATCCTCAACAATATAAGTTCCATAGATAACGTATATTTCTACATTTGGTCTAATGGACATTTTTTCTGCATTTTGGAGTGCATTAGAGTTGTTAATGAATCGATAGCAAGAGGTTACTCCCTGCATAAGTAATTGTTTCTTGTTGTTAACGCTTTAAGTTTTAATGTAACTTAAACGATCTCACCATGCCACACTCACATGATTGAAGAAGTCATGTTGCTGTCCCCTGCTAGCTTAAGGAAAATAAACAAATAAACAAGCCAGTCAATTGCAGCAGAATAAAACAGCAACAAGATTTTCAGTCGTTTTATTTAAAAAGTCCCAAAAAAATAAACCAGTCAGCACACATTCCATTTACAAAATGTCCGTGAGAACAGCTCATAGTTTTAATAATAAACTGATTCAGTAACATTTTTTAATATTCAAAACAAAAAAGCAAAATGATAACATGAGTACAATTATGCCTCCCTGCCTATTTACGTCAGCGGAGGTTCATCCATGTATAGATTTTAGTCAGATACAAAATTAGCCAAAACAGCTTTTAAGTACTTCTGTGTCTTATTGCCCAGTGTGTGTTGGCAAAGGTGAATTCATGTGAACACTGTTCCTCTCCAGAGGTGAGATGAGAATATTCCATCACCGATTCAACACAGTCCCAGAACAGGTAGACAGCAGACAAAATCTGCAGCTCAGTTCCCAATTCAATATATGTGTATATATTGCACGTAAAATTTAAATGGACTCATTTATAGCGCAAACAAGTGACATCACAGGTCAGATATCATGGCATAATCAATACCACCAGAAATATACAGGCTCGGCTGTTTTTACAATCCATTTAGAAATATATTATCAGCTGCACTGATTCTTCCTTATCCAAACTAGATATACAGTAGTTATTTTAAGTGGCCATAACCACCTCAAAGGCAATTTTACTCTTATAATACTCTTATTTTTAATTTTGTCTTATGTGTGAGAATACTGCATGCACCTAAAAGCTAATGTGCAAAATGTAAAATATGAAAAATAATCTTCATCAGTTTGCAATTGACTGAATAAGCAATAAAACTATACAACTATACAATACAAAATTCATCAGTCACTTGCAGGACATTAACTGAATTGATTTGAACTGGGGTCAAAATCAGCTGCTAAAATCTTTAAATGTTGCACAGAAATGTATCTGGCATTTTTAAATAAACTGTAATGGTATTAATATGTAAATATGTGTCTGATTTTAACAAAACATATACAGTATAATGTATGCCTTCTGCGCTTGTTACGTGTAAACGTTTGTTTTGTAATTACTAATACTACTATCCTGATCTTCAAACTGAAAGGGCGGGAGGGAGAAAGGAGGCTTCCAACTCCAATATGGAAAACAACAGCAAACAAAAACAACAAATATGGAATATATTTTACAGCG
>JABFDZ020000087.1:2570541-2590541 GCA_019775955.2 Pollimyrus isidori | reverse complement strand
TGGTGTAATTACGTAGTCTTGGTTTTTGAATTGGATGTTAAGAAAATAAGGACATGAATATGACTGAGCATAGGCATCAAGTACAGCACAAGAGATTAGCCTGGGTATCAATAAGCCAACAAACAAATAAATCAACTCTGAGTCCACAAAATTATATTCTATGCTTTACGTTTTCCAGTCTGTTATTACAATACTATATATCCATCTCTTAACCATTTATGCTGTCCAGTGTTGCACTGAACTTGGAGTCTATTCCAATAAGCTCCAGTAGCTAAAAAGTAGAGCACTGTGCTAATAACGCAACAACGGTTCATATCCTTCAGAGCATACATGAATTGTAATGCTTCCCTGTACCGTAAGTCACTTTGGATAGAAGCGTCAAGTAAACATATCCCAGCAAACATAGGGCATATGGCTGTGCTACACCCTGGACAGGTTGCCAGTCCATCACAGGGCAAATTCAGGCACACAATTTAGATATGTGAATTAGCTTAACAGGATGTCTTTGGAGTGTGGAGAAAACTGCAATGTTCAGATGACACCCCAAAAAAGGGGAACAACTTGCACAAGTGATATGCCCTGAGCCAATTGCTGCAACCAGATTGAGATGCATGCTCTTATGTCCATAAACATAATGGCTGGTGATTTTTACTCATTTCATTAGACCAAACCAAGCGGCACTGTTTCCCATTCAAACACACTACCATTATCGATTTTACAGACCGGTTCAATATATTTAAATGAAAGTGAGAGCTGGAGGCGCAAAGTGTGGAACAACAACTGAACTAATCACACCGGTGAAACGTAGGGAACCTGGTAAGGAACTGGCTCCAGCTGAAAGCTGATAGGGCCCCCTCCGCTGTCACTCCAAATTTAAAACATTTCATTGGCTGTTGATAAGGTTGATTTGTCTGCATGAATTATCTTATGTCCTCCACCTTAAAAATTTCCTCTGACTTTCTCTAATTTTCAGATGGGCACGTCATTGGGACATGTAAACCAAACACTGAATTCAATAGAAAAGTGTACAAGATTGTGAGGGGAAGAGGGAAACCGCAAACTTTAAAGAACTTTTGGACAAACAGACAAAATTAGGTCAGTATAAACCCAGACACAGAAAACAATGTGCGCGCAAATATTTCTGCTGGAGATGCCGTTTTAGTGCAGCAGGTGAAACTGTGAAGTTTTAAATGCTAGAATTGTAAAGCTCTATCATATCAGCTCAATGGCTTCGGAAAGGATGACATGAATTCCATAACATAACCTACACTGGATGCAAGGGTCTGTTCTGAAAGTAGCTAAACGGTAGAATTGACTGGCAAAAGGGAAGCAGCTTAAATATTAAGCATCTGGCACACGACAGTAATTAAGCAATGGTGTTTTAGGGTAACATCTGACTGCCAGTGACACAGAAACTCTCCCATAGTTAAAATGCAAAGTATTGAATGTCATTAGCTATTAATACAGCAATATATTGTATAAGATTATATCATGTGTTCCTGTATTTACAGGTAACAATCGAAGTGTAAGGAAATGCCGCTTACCCTAAAGAATTCTTTGGTTGAGCCTGAGTCTAGCGTTCCATAAGCAATTTCTGTTTGCTTAGCTAGGTCCTCTGCACTCTCAATGGGTGACACCATCCTCTCGACGGTCAGGAAGGCAGCTAAGTTAGCCGTGTAGGACGATATAATGATCAGGGTAAAGAACCACCACACGCCGCCAACAATGCGGCCAGAGAGGGATCTATTGACAGACGTGGGATGAATTCACAGGGATGAAGCAGAAGTCAAAGGGTTAGTAGGTTTGCAGGGATCCGGACAGGCAGAGCAATTAGCAAGAGAAGCAGTTCAGGCAGGATTTCGAGAAAATCTCACTGAAACCAACTACCAGCTGCGCATTTCCAGTCCCTACCACGGCACAAAGACCATTAACCCTGCAGGAATAAATTCCAAGCATAAACTGTGAATACAAGCAACACGAAAGACACTGTGATGCAAAGACAGAAGTAAGCAAATTAAGAGACACCTTTAAGGTGAAGTAACAATATAACTAAAAAACTGTAACTGTATGGTCAGCTATACAGTGAGCAAAAATTTGTAAAAATTATATACACATGCCAAAATGAAATAGCCAATAATAACGGATATGCATCTATATGTAGATCAGGATGAAAGCGTGGAACAGAGAACTGGTGGAGACAAAAAATATCACGGAAGGTGATGCTGTCATAACTGAGCTTAGCTATGACATAAAGCACAAAACAGCACAGACTTTGACAGTAAATTGGGACCTATAAAGCGGCCATGATGTAACTGGAACAAGTCATTACTCGTCTGATCGTTTCCCCCTTCAGACTGGAATGTTAATTGACGGTTTGCAGATAAGATCTGGAAAAGCACAGCTAACATGAAAAAATAAATTAATTAGCTTGAAGTATACTGGGAAACAAACAGCGCAGGAAGCTGAAAACTGTTGTTAAGTAAAATAAAACCCTTGGCATAAGTTACCGTCAAGTTGCATTTGTTGGCCGAAAGGTCAAACGTATGGGATCAAATGCTTGTATAACTCAGAAACAAAATATTCTAATATGTTAGATGGAAAGTCAAAGGTGCTCTTTCTGTGGTTTTGGCTGCTCTAAACAAAATGGTGGTGCTAGCAAACATCATGGAGGATAACGCAAGCATTGCCAGGTCTGGCTCGCACCCCTGGAGCTGGAGGTTATGAAGCCAACTGAGGGAAGATGGTAGGTGTTGACATTCATCACAGAACCAACAGCAGGTCTAAGAGACGGTGTTGCAAGGCTGCACGTAGGGAATATGCGATAAAAACAAAATAACCCTCCAAGGAGCAAATTGAGAGCAATTCTAGTGGCCCGGACTTAGTGTATACATGCTCACAGAAGGAACACTCAATTACAGTCAAAATTAAGAAGGGCACCTCAATTTGTCCTGTGTCTAGTCTTTGTTAAGGTTTGGTCCACACTTCTAGTCCTTAACAGTGAATGGTATCCATACAAGGGATCTGCCTTAACAACAGATGCAAACCTTACATGCAAAAAGTCGAGAAGCACGAGAGACAAACCTTGGCGAAATATCACATCCCTGCCGCATAAAGGCACCAAGGGAAAACCAGAGACTATTAAATATCCCAAACTCGTTAGTCGATTCGGTAGTTGGCATCTGTCCATCTTCGTACTCCTCAGTATGCCACTCGTAGGGGCTGAAGCGACTGACTAGAAAGAGGACCACGCTGACCCCGATGTAAGCGAAGACGATGCACATCCAAATCTCATAAGCCAAGGGGTCTAAGAAAGAGAAAACTCCTGGCTTGGACTTCTGCGGCTTCTTAATCATGATGGAAATCCCCAGACTCATGAAAGGCTTCGAAAAGTCAATCACTTCTTCTCGTACCAAGGTGATCGTTAGCGGAGCAACTGCTATGTCTGCTTTCTGCAATTAAAAGAAGAGGAAAGTTCAGATCTAGACGTGCGTTTTTTGTTTCTTGACTAAATTTTAGCCAATTCATTCGAAGCCGCTATAAATGAATTTAAATAACGTAAGTTTTTTGTCAAGCACAGAACAATTACCTTTATTCCCTTCTTTGTCTGCACAGGCAAATCATTAAAATTAAAGAAATTTATCATGCAAATTAACCATAAGCTGACGCATGTGTGTATTACATCGCAGTGGTGACATCATGTTGATACTGAGTTTGGCCCTCACCCCATACACTAACTCTCCAACCATCCCATTCCAGATCTTTGTCTCTGCATCTCTGGCCCCATATTTCCCGTCAGCCACTATTCTCAGCTGGTATTTGAATCCGCAGTGTTTCGCTATCTCAGCAGCAAGGTCCACGCAGTAGCCCTCATATCTGTCATTGTCGATGAACAGTTCTGAGTTCTTCTTAAGCATCACATAAGGAGCTTCCTAAAAAAAGAAAAATACAAACAAACAAACGTCCCACAAATATTGCATTTTTGCGTTGTTTTTTTCTATTTTGGGAGAAGCAACCTTGCCATAAGGGTTGGTTCTGGAATCTCATGATTTCTCTCACACAGCCTGAGTAACATTCCACAGGTGTGGACAGCTCCCCCCCCGAACAACCCAAGACAAAACTGGGAAACAAACTGTTACCAAAATCGTTGTCACGACGACAGTCTTATTGTCCATTCCCAACGAGTCGTTTCCGCCCATTTCGGATTTTATCACAACCATTTTGTCAACTTCGTTCCAATACCCAATCTAAAATAAATAAAATATTCATATTCATAAACATGCACATATTATAAACAAACACTGTACAGACATATAGAGAAGCAGGCCCACCCCATTCCCCTGATTGGCCAAATCGATGGCAGAGGAACCAATCCCCCCTTTTATCCTGGCTATGGGGCTGCCTAGGGCCCCTGAAAAAGGAGATCCGGCCCTGCAGGGAAGCGTATGGACGAACAAAATTTATTTATCATTAGCATTGGCAACTGTGAATATTAATCGAATGGATCAGCTAATTTGCACTCTGGAGACCGAGTTAAAAATAAAGTAATAAGAAGCAGTTGGATACAGTAATAACAGCTACAGGTGTGTCAGACTCATTATCATCCAGGGCCAAAATAAGATTTTACCTTCACGGGACCATTGTTCTTCAACTCCATAATACCAACTGTGTAGTTGATCCTTCTGCCGTTTACGTCAAACTGGATGTTCCCAGTTAGGCCCTCCACACGGACCTGTTTGGCAGGAATAATTTGGTAATAGTGCTTCCTGTCAAGCGGCACATATGCCCCCCCTCCACGAGAGGCCCTTGTTTTCCCTTCCCAGGGAGTGAGTGCACGAAGCGGTAAAGCGAGTCGCACAGCGGGCCTGTGTGTTTATCCAGAGAAGCTTAAAAAGCCGTCTCCTCATCAGAGGGCTGCCTAAGCGGTACTGTGCTCATTACCTTACCAGACAGCACATTAATAGGGCCAACTAATGCCCAGGAAATGGGCCCACATCACCTGTTTCAGCGCCCGTTCTATTTCCACGCCCTGTACCCAGGGAACCGCGGGATTGGCCAGGCAGTCGCCATTATTGCCCCTCCTGGTGATGTCGATCTTCTGCTTGTGCAGGTGACGGAACGCCTCGGTCATCACCTGCACGGAGTCGTAGGTCAACGCAGACGTGTACTGTGCCGGCGAGTGGGTGGGAGATGGGGGGGAGAAGACAGGGACCGCGTAAGACCCAAAGTCACAAACTCAAGTCTTAATCACGTAACCACGTTGCCAGAACAGATCCAAAATGTCTCACCCGAATTCTGCTGTCAGACCCTGGATACTCTTTCTCCTCCAAAGCCTCCCATCTCTGATCAAATTTGGCCACTACGGGATTATCAAAATCCACAAGCTGAAATCCAGATACGTTTGCGCCCCCATACTGAATTTTTGATAAATCTCCATCTATAAAGCCCTGGGGAAGAAAACAAAAGTTCAGTGAAAATATGCATTAAGCACTTATGTAGTGGCTGGAATTTTTGTTTCGTAATGTTTAACGATTCCATTAACGATTCCTTGAACTTTAGAATCGAAGTATCTGTTTATGAAAATATCCAGCAAAGAAATGGACTACCAAGTTTGCAATGATGTAATGATATCCCTTAACGTGTCGTCCGATCGTGATAACCTAAAAAGGCAAGCACAGAGATAAAAGTTAGCAGGAAAAAAATGCTATATTTCAGCAGCAGCCAAATACATCTGGAAGGATCCAATTTTCTGTTTGGGGCTAGCAATCATTGGCACCATGCTGTGCTCCTACAAAATCTACGAGAGGGTATTACTAAAGATTTAATTGTGACTTCCCAGAGCTTCAGCTATTGTAAATTTCGTGCACAGTAGACAAACCACTGGAAACCCGTAGAAACTACAGATATAGACGTTACAGCCCATAAATAACCTTAAATACTGTTACTGCAAAGTGGAAAGCAATTTTATTTTCTTTTTCGGCTGACTTTTAGATGCGTCCAAGGCCATTTTTGCTGAATTATTACAAGAATATCATATCAACGTGTTTATGCACACAGTGACCTATCACAGTGTGACTGAACCTTCTGTAGCTTTTTAAAGACATTTTTAAATACCATAATAAACAAAAAAACAAACAAAACGAAAACATATAAATGAAAAAAAAACAAACTGAATAAAAGAATTCCTTTAAGAGAAGTCTCGCGTTTCAATTAAACACACAGCGAAAGCAGAGTTAAACAAATTCCACACCTGGTCCATGATGTCTTTGACCTTGTCTTGTTCGCAGTCCAGAATGACCCGCCTTTCCTTCTTGATCTCGAGGTCCTGGAAGAGCGAGCGGTAGGCCTCGTCTTTCCTCTCGTCCTTGAGGTTGCCCACATTGATGGCCGTCACCTGCCACTTCCTCTCCGCGGCAGTGTCCAGAACCACCTGGAGCGTGGAGAGCCCTGCATGGCCACAAATGACAACCCTCTGTGTCGCATAGCTGCCACCGCGCATTGAGCTGTCAGTGGCGCATTGAGCTGTCAGTGGCGCATTGGGCCGTCAGTCGCGCATTGGGCCGTCAGTGGCGCATTGGGCCGTCAGTCGCGCATTGGGCCGTCAGTCGCGCATTGCGAGTTCAATATGTTCCAGTAAACAAATAAATAAATAGAATAAGCAGATCTATGGAAATGCATCTGTTTGGCTGTCCTATTTATTGCTTATGTACATGTTGCGTCTAGATATCTTGCACAGGATGATCATGCCAAATGCATCTGAATCGGTTGTACATTCGCATTTATAGTAAAACATTAAAGGAAGAGGATTTTAGGATTTTTACTCATGACTGTTCATCAGAAAGACAGACAGACAAATACACAGAAGTACCAAACTGTATATGAGAAACCTGTAGAAACACCAAAAGCTACCAATCAAATATAGACAATATAGTTATGTGAAGCACATATTTCTAGAGGTAAAGGCATTTAATGCTCCCCACAAATCTAAGGATCTACAGCAATGTAGCAGTTAGACTGAATCACTCCCAAAGGGGCATCCTCCACCTCCAAAAACCTAATATAATCACCCCTTAGACAGGAGACTAAAGTCATTTTCACGGTACCTGTGCCTCATTCACCAGTGTGATAATGAATCTAATTTATTTAGCTATTTCCCCCCGCATTCCCCCGACCCGGATAATCCATTCATACACTTCCCACGATTATTCAACATTCTGCCACAGTCAGCCAATGAGTGGCGAGAGACGCAGCAAAGCGTGGCGGCTCCATGCGGCGAGATTGAGCTATTTAGTAAAGCCGATCCTCACAGGATTAAAAGAAAAAGTCATTAAAAAATTAAATGGTACCCAGACGCGACATTAAAGCTTAAGCAAAGACGATTTTAAAACACGGTTTTAGTCGTGGTGAGATGTGTATCGGCGAAGAAAGCCGAACAGGTCTGACGAAGTTGCCCTGGTCGACGCGGAAGCGGCCCGGCTGCCATGCCGTCATGAGCTGCCGATACCCCGCTGAGCGGGATCGTGTCCAAGGGCCACATTCTGTCTCGTTGAATCATGTACGGCATGGCTGGCCTCATTTCTAGGGCTTGGCAGCTCGCGTTTACAGACAGTATGATACCGCATGATGCTAAACCTGTCAGGTGAGCCAGGCCCTTAGAAAAAAAAACCCATCATAAATCCCATGTTAGTCATACCAGAAATGCACTGTGCTACAGAATAAGGGATCAAAACTTGGCAACGATACATATAATATTGATATTCTGAATAACAGTTCAATGTCAGTGTTTTCCTAATCATGCTGAGTAGAACGTTATTCAAAATCTCTCTGATATTTATGGTCGCCGTGTCCATCAGCCAATCTTCAACCAGCCTCAAACCTCACACCAAATCCTAATTCACAACTAAGCATCTACAGTAATGGAATGCTGTGCACCTTTTTACAGGCAGAATCGAATAAAGGAATGGACGACGTAAAGATTCTATGACAAAGCTTTAAACTGTACAGATTTCACAAAGGATGGTGACAAAAGACTAATTGTATGTTAAACTCATACATTTTTATCAACTTGCTGTACCTGTCAAAGGTATAAAAAGATAAAGAAACTCTGGTATAGTCTTCATGGCACAAGAACCTTACATTGTTTTAGAAATGGTGCAACACAAAGTCAGGTCAATATCATGCACAAAATGGGGCCTGGTTCCAACTCGTGATGATATGCAGCCAATTGGATACAAGCGTCAGCATGTTGCAGCTGCCAGCGCAGAATGTCCAGCATCAACCCGGCAAAAGATGCTTGTAATGAATCGATAGTCACTGAGCTACAGTACGGATCTGAAGCTGCAGTGTGGCAGAGCAGCTTACGTAGATTTATTTACACGGCAGATGCTTTTACCCAAAGCGACATACAAGCGAGGATCAGAGAGTAGGGTCAGCCAGGGTTTCAGAGGCAATTGGGGTTAAGGGCCCAATGGTGATACGATGACTCTGCCAGCTACTGGACCTGAGGACAGGACCGTCCGGATATGGGCACAGATTTCTTACCCAGTGGGCCGCAAACCGCCCACTCACTGCACACTGCCGCTTCGGGGCACTGCAGCTACTCGTCAGCAGCTTCAAATGAGACTGTACTTGATAATTTGCCACAGCGCAGTGAAATAGCAGTTAAGCCATGGCCAAGCCGGGGGAACGCTATCAGCTTCTACTCTTCGCATCTGCCAGGACCTTCCTCTCAGGACAGCATAGCCTCTCAATGGGCAAGTGTGTGTCTTTGCTGAATTCTGGAAAAAGGCGTAATCCCTGTGCCCTGCGATGGGCTGGCGCCCCAACCTGGGTTGTTCCCTGCCTTGTGCCCATAGCCTCCGGGATAGGTTCCAGACCCCCGGCGACCCTGAATAGGGCAAGTGGTTACAGAAAATGAATGGATGGATGTGTAATCATAGGGGAGAGTTGCTTTATAACAATGAAATATGTCATTTGCACAACTACATTTGAATGCTTCTCTATATCCTATCTTGCATGCACAGTTGAGATTGAGGCTTAGGGTCAAGTCATTTATACAATACCCCAGAGCATTTTAAGAGATACGATAATCCTGCTGGGGGTGGGATTCAAACCAGCAACCTTCTGATCACAGATACATAGGCCTAACCCTCTGAAACACACATCTCCCCCCAAACAGCTGTCTGACAAAGGGGTTAAATGGATGTAAACCTCTCTGTCCTCGTAAGAAATCGTAAGAGCCCTTTCTATTCCATTCAGGCATCATAAATGACCAAAAGTAATTAACAATTATCAACTAACGGAGGAGTACATTCACCCCTCAGCCTGGAAAATCTGCTTCATCTTCATTTCTTACAATCACATATCCAGAGTATTACAGACAAAGAATATGTTAATTTCATGTTGTTTATCTCCATTTCAGTAATATATGCAATATACGCAAATGACTTTAATATTTTTTTTTTTATCTAATATTAGGTCTTTGAAAAGAATTACAAATCACAATACTGGAAATGTTACTGTAGTACAGAAGTATATGACAGATTATTTATCTATTTTATGCATGAGTTGTTTTGATAACAGTTATAGAACTACCATCAGCTTCAACGCGCATTTTGACTGCATCGGAAGAAAAAAAAGTTACGACTAAAATAAACGGAAAAAAAATGTTAAACGGTCATTGCTTGTTTTGGCTGAGTAAATATGTGTTTTAATGCAAACGAGCAGGGTTGTTCACGCAACATTAAATTCAATTTCTTCCCAGGCAATATCACAACCAGGCCGTGTTCCTGCTAAAGCCGGAAAGGCATGATCAGCAAAAAATATTAAAAGCAACTACGCAAAGGAGCAAACATAAGCAAAACTTAAAGCTAATAATGATGAGAGTCGTACAGCGTTCCTGACCTTATGCTGATACCGTATGTCTAAAAACACAAAATTGCCAAATTGATCAGAACGTCTTCATGCATATTATTGTTTTTACAAATGTAGCATGTGTAAAGTAAGACTACCAAATAAGCAATGGTTATTTATCTAACATCAAAATTTAGCATCGACTGAAATACTGCACACAATTTCCAGTTGACTAAACAACGTCTCAGCAAACAGTAACTAAACTATATTTCTTTGTGACAGACATTTATCCAAATATTAAAATTTAGAATGCCATTATTGATCCACTGTAAGTCTCTATGTCTGTAGGTTGACGTTATAGTTACGCTGGTCGTTTTTCATTCTGGATATCTGTATGCAATAATTATGTTCTCAGTGAACAGGTTTGGCGGTTCTGCTTGTTTATCATGCAGGGTTATGACACACACACACAGCAGAAGATGTTTGATGAAATCAATAAGCATCCATATATTCATAGTATGCTACATAAAACATTTCGGGTTTTTCTGCTTGTGAAGAACATTAGCATTCACTGGAAGACTGCATTATGTTTATAAGCCATGTTCTTGGAAGTATGTTAGGTCCTTCTGAGTATGATACATCACAGATGACTTAGCAGATTTGTTAATAGTCTGTTCATTAAAGTCCACAAACAATGTGTTCTGTAGTGGCTTATACAGCCATATATGGACAAGGGGTGGGCCAATGGGGAATGGGGGCGGGGCAGGTGATGAATAAGTAATTAATTTATGACTTACCTCTGTCACTGTCGTACAGATATGCAAACTTTTCCCATTTATAGTACTCTATCAAACTGAGAAGAGGTCCTTTAATGTCCGGCCGCATTTGTAAAATAAACTGCTGTAAGCCATCCACAGGGAAGCTTGGCGTTATGAAGGAGACGTGCAGCGTTTCGCAAAACGACGTTATCGTGTTGACCGACTTCTTGTCGTAAAATCCGAAAATGGCATAAACACCTCTCGAATATTGTGAACAGACTGCAAAAAAGAGAAAATACATTTTCATTACTTTTAGCCATTAATAACAGCTGAATATGGGACATGAAACTTAATATATTGTGGAATACCTTTTAAACATTCACAATGCTATAATTACTGCATTAAAACTCACAAAATCAAAAGCAATTAGGTGAGATAATTCAAATGAATCGGTGCAGCATTAATTGTTTAGAAACTGTCATAGAGAACCAATGGACTTGTTTTCATGCACAATAATGTTAAGTCATTGTATTGGTATATATACACACAGTGTTTCACATTAAGCAGAAAGGTCAGTATATTTACATAATCAGTGAAAAAAACATTGGATGGTTATAACAATAACATTCAAACCTGTTCAGGCAAAATCCACAATTTTGGGTACAGTCCATGAATCTACACCGTGGCCATTTCAGTGGAGTCAGGTTTATTGACTGGTGAATATATTTAAACCTGTTAAATAGATTCATTTCCCCCAGGACTAAACAATAAGCTTGGAATCCTTGTCTTTCTGACACTGACCAATAAAATGAAAGTTTGCACCTGCCATTCAAACATCAACCACAGCATTGAAACTGTTATGGCATTATGTTGGTCGTAATACTGACGTCCCTTGGCTTCCAAAATTATACAATGACTCCCTGCTCGCTTTTCGTTAAAGAATCTACCATTGAAATATAAAAGGTAACTTTCCGTTTTCATTATGATGTGATTGTCCATTTAAATGTAGAGCCTTTTTGAGAGCGTACAGAGTAATTCACATTGTTACTCCTCCATAGCTACTTACCTTCCTACAGTTAATGATAGTTTGGAAGTCCAACTTTATGGGTTATATAGGCTAAGGTGGTATTGTGGTAATAAGGTATTTTTGGTATACCGCAATAGTTTAGTTTGGCAAAATTAATTGGTGAGAAATACTATCAAAATACTGAATACTGTGGTATGATGTCTGGACGGTATGGTGGTATGAACAATTAGATACTGCCCAAGTCTAGTATGACACCTATATCTATTCTATACGATGACATAATGCTTGACACCTCTGAAGCTTCCTTCATTGGCCTTCTACATCTTTTCTACACCAGTGGGACTGTGTGTGCCTTCTGTGAGGTTTCTGCAGAAGCAGGCCTGTTGCTTTGTTATTTTAACCTTGATTTTGTTTAATCTCATCAATCAAGCAAGCAGATGCACATTAAAAAAAAAGACGAGGATAAACGTTGGCGAGAACATTTGAAAGACGCCACATACTTAAGCCCTGGTGTCCAGGCCCCCACACCATGCCCAAAAGGTACAGCATCACGTCCTGTTCCTACTGGAGTGATATCAAATGTATATATTTAGCTGTCCTGATATATTAGCTCAAGCGGAGAAACTTTATTCTGCGAAATTATGTTTTTTTTGTGACTGTCAACGGAGGTAAGGGGTACATGCTGATTACAGTCCGTTGCCACACCCACCACATAACGAACGACCTCAGGAATGAGAGCGAGATACCTCAGCACCACACAACTCCGAAAGGATCAGTGTGAGGTTTCCGATCCTGCCAGCAACCCCCAGATTTCCCTGCAACACCTTCTCCAACAGGAACCCAGCTTTCCTAGTTGGTCAATATTAATATGCCTCAGTCATTTCAATTTCTCCCTCCTACCATCTAAAAATATGCACTCTGGTGCCTTGGTATCTCTGAATCGCCCATACTTGTATTGTGTGTATGAGCGTCCTGCTGCGGAGTGTCCGGCCACCCCGGGTCTCCTGTGCTATGAGCTCTACACTTCCTGGGATGAGGTCCAGACGACCACAGGATTCAACTGGAGAAGTGCTGATGGATCCATGTATGATGTTTGCAGGAACTGCAATGAAAGTGGATGCTTGCTTGAACACTTGAGATCACATTTACTAGTTTGCATATCCAGGTTTTGCCTCATAGGGAAGTTCACACTGTTTTTCACCTGCCAGGGTTGCGGGCCTTCTACGAAATTTCTGCCCCGACTCTGGCACTGGCTGTAGGAAGGCACGCACAGCCCCACGGTCACACACAAACACCTCCAGTAGTGGTTCTCAACCTTTTTGCCACGCAGCCGAAATTTTACCATGCCAGCTCAGTCACTGCCCTATATCAAGTGCAGGTTGAAATTAACATCACGCTTGCTACAATTTCACAATTGAAAACAAATGTTACTCATATGAAAAAAGCCATTCTGACAGTTTAAGTGGGAAAATTGGTTAATATATTGTTATAATAATAATAATAATAATAATGATGATGGAAAATCAACTTCTAAATGAATCTGTGACTTTGAACATTTGAACAAGCACAGAATAAACAATGGCTTGTGTTCACCATGTTTAGCGGTTGCAGGTAAAGATATACTTGAGAAAATCTGGGTCATACGTCCTTTAATATCGTCTCTTAGGTTCATAAGGACGTTCAGCAGAAGCCGGTGCTGCTTGATCCTGTAGATAATAGGAATTTGTCCATATTTATGCTAGCTAATGTTGTTGGTGGGAGTTTAGCACTGTGATCAAGCACACAGTGCACTGTGTAATTTATGCCAAACAATGCCTATCGCACAAATCTGATTGGATGTGCCAGTGAATTCCTAAATTAAGCATCTGTGGTGTGGTTTCTTGGATTGGTTGAGTGTTTGCTAGTTTTGCACCAAGCGGTTGCAGACCCAAGACCTGTTTATACTGGTTAATTCTAGAGCTGGGCTTGGGAAATCTGATCATAGATCAGACTAGGACCTTGCTGGTTTTCAAATGCTTACTATATTACTATATAACTCTGCCTTGCTACCCTTTCAGAACTTGTTGAGCATCGGATTGACAATCACTGACCTGCTGCATCAGAGGATTCTGCATTGTCATTTTGGTTGTCGTTCTCATATATAAAAAGTGAGGGTATAGAAATATGATATTTCTGTTAACAAATCGGTATTGGGCAAAGTTGGCCGTTTCTCGCTGATTTATCCCTGCCAAGTATTATATGATGTGGTTGCTGCACACATTCAGGAGAACTTATGAAGCAATGTCACCAACATCTGTTTCACTTCAGGTTTCTGATTCTCCGAGGTTAACCAGTTATTGGCATCTGTAATATTAGACAGAAATATAATGGTCATTGGTATCAGCCAAAATTTCCACATCGGTGAACCATTGAATGTGGGCATTGCTTATTCCACCATACATTTTAATCAGTCAAAATGTTACCGTACCATTACAATCAGGCATGAAAAATGGCCGCCCCATCTGAGATTTTGCCTGGATCATTGATTTATCATTTAACCAGCATTTGTGCTATTCAAAGAGACCATTTAGTGTCATTGCATTATAGTCAGCTCTCCAGAAAATTCTTTAATGCTTCAGATGCCTTTTATACTAAGATGATACTTTTGATTCTTTTTATATTTGGCCATACCAGTATCCCTTTTAGGGCGTTTTCCAATCAGTGCTTCAGATTCTTCAGCGCAGCAATCCTGATTGGTTGGCTGCTTATTAAAAATGGATGAATGGACCACTAGAGTTTGTCTAGAGTTCATGTATAGAAGTAAAGTATTTCACAACAAAATGCCAAAATATTAAATACAGCATTAGCAAAACAGACTATTTCAAATAATTTAAGTCAGAGTACCCTCATGCGGGAGGACTTTGAATGTTCTTATGTCGTGTCGGTTTTCTCCAGGTACTTTGGTTAACTCCCACAGTCCAAAGACATGCATTTAGGCTAGCAATCTCTGACCCTACCCTGAAGGTTATGTGTTCAAATCCCCTGGCCTACTGAGTAATCATATTACCGCTGGGCCCTGGAGCAAGGCCTTTAAACCCAGCTGCTCCAGGGGGCCTGTACTCTGACCCCAAACTTTGCTCGCCTGTATACCTGCATAAATAAATGTGATGTAAATTTACTATGTGTATGTATGATAAAGCACATTTATTTTTCACCTCATTAACCTTGTATGTTTTCTATTTGAAAAATTAAGCTATTCACACACAGATTTAACCTTAACTTCATCTGGTACATAATGCCTATTGCAAACTTACTATAAGTCTCTGCTTGGTGTAACAGATGGACAGATCAACAATGCCCTACATAAGTACGCTACGATATCATTACATCTGAGAAGGCAGGAGGAACTGCTGGCTAGCTTGAACGTTCCTGATGGCCTCTAGACCACCAGGCAAGCCATTCTTACATCTGTGGAAAAAAAGCAGATTTTGAATGGAATAACATAAAAAAGATAGCACAACACGCCGACTGGAATATAGTCATCATTTTTCCGAGCAGAGAGACATGTTATTTCTTAATCGTTTATGGTGCCAACTATTTTTTCATGCGTTCCAGTTATGGAACAGCTGATAAGACACAACTGAGCCGCTTCGTCAACATCCTGAGGTGATTTTTGGACTGACAAGAGCTTTTCATTCAGGAGATGTCACAGACATACTACAGTATCTGCCATGAACCTGTGCTGCCACTAATACTGAGTCGGACCTCTACATACAGCATCGAACAAAATCATATTTTCATGCAGGTACGTGCAAGGTTCTTTTGTACAATAGAATCCTGTTCACAAGAACATGATCTTTCCTTCATTTTTTATTGAATCTATATTTACAGCTCAGGCTGAATTGCAGTCTAAGGTAAACAGTTCCTCAAATAACCAGACCTGAAACCTGTCTACTAAATAAAACATTCAAAAGATTGTGTGTGTGATTTCAGTAACACAACAAGAAGAATATGATGATCTTTCCCTGCATGCATATCCTGGTCTTAACTATCCTCAAATGGACTCCATTCAAAATGTATTAATTTTAGGTAACGTCCAACAGATCTGAGAGTAACGTTGCACTATCTGCATTCCGTTTAGCCCATTGGGAACCTATCATTTGTAACATTTTCTTATTAAATTATGGATTATTAATTATTATAGGGCACAAAGGTTATATTTAGCTGACACATAACATCTACTAAATGCATTCTTGCTAAGAAACAGCTAAACAGAGATTACTGGTCATTATGGTTATATTTAGTTACAGTAATCACACAAAACATATACTTTATTTATTCACATTAAGGAGCAGCTGTATAGAGATTGCTGGTTGTTCAGTGTGACATTTAGGGGAGGGGATTTCACTTGATAAAGGTGCTGACCCCCCTACATTTTGAGTGACAGTCTTCCTGTCCTGTGAATTTATTCAAGGCCTGTCCTGTGCAGTTGGGGTGTCGGGAATCGCCTCAGGAACAGCACTTGGTCATCACGTGCATTCAGAACTTGCCGAGACCCCCCTCGTTAGACGAAACCAAACATTTGGTTAATTTGCCCCTTCGGGAGTGATGTCGAGCTAGGCTCAGTTGTAAGTTTCAAGTGCCTATTTCTGATTGGATGTTTCCTTCGGCAAAGGAAGGAATGAGGGCATCTAGTCTTCAGACACACCAGCCCATGGTTGCATTAAAAAAGCCACGTTTGCAATTATTATCAAAGCTAGTTGCCGTTTCCTTCCCTAATCAGATCAGCTGGGTGGTTTATCGCAGGCTAACAAAAAAACTCAATTCAGAATTATTACTTCAATGCACACAATTCAACAGCCAGTCCTTTCTGTATGACCAAACATGTTAATGTTTATATAGGCCTGTTTGCACACTGAAAAACATATATGTACGCATAAAAACTGCAAAGGATATACTTTAGATGTTTCCATAAAACAGAAATCAGAGAACACGGAGAACTTATTTAATCTTTGAACATAATTTTGACATGTTTTGAGTTATAGTGCCACCTAGTGATGTTTATATAAAGTCTATATAAGAAACACGTAATACAAATATTTAGCAAAAAACATACAGATTCATAAGTTAAACTTTCCCTACATAATGTATAGTTCGGTGACAGCAATCGTCTTAGAGAGCTGCAAATTATTTTAACTTAATAAGGATCAACAAATACATAAATCTTATTTAAAATGATATTAATTCGTAATCAAAGTACAAGATATAAATTATTGTATTACTGTAAATGTTTATTTATTACACATAGACCATGTCTGGCGTTGAGATTTAATGCATACAAGTAAAAGACTAGCTTAGAGAAACATAAAGATTATCATTCCTAGACTGCAAAGTATTTATTTCATATTTTGTTAGAGAATTAGACAAGAATGAGAAGATTCGTGACTCTCATATGTTCTTTTAAATAACAAGTATTACAGGGAAAGAAACATGTTTTAATTACTTAAGGTTAGTGTGAATTCACGATCTTTAAATTTGGTAATACAGCAGGAAATTTTTCACATAACTATATTAAAAGCCAAGGTTATGTTATAGTAATTAATACCAATATATTCACAAAATCAGTGACTTTGCGGTGAAGTAAAGGAGTCCAGTTATGCTAAGTGAAGTGATATTAATAACGTATACGTAGGCCTACTACGCAAGCAACAGAGAAAAATTAAAATAATAAATAAAGAAAACTAGGTATTGTTTTAGGGATAGCCAACAACGTGGCCGGGGAGTGTAAAAATGTTATGGTAATCCATTTGCCTTAATCTGGGTCTAATGATCAGACATGTTTTAATACTATTAGGGCTATAGGGTATCGGTGGGTTATAAGGGTCGTTTTGGAGCGACATTTAGGTCTGCGGCGGGACAGCCTTTACTGGGCTACACATAGAGCTAAAAGTCAAATGTCAGCGCCTATAGCAGCAATAATCAAATGAGCATAATGAGCACCTCAAACGCGGCCCCGAGCATCGTAATTATGCATGTTAACACCGCGGATATAAAGTGTCTGATCAGATCTGAACTCCTGGCATGAATCAGCATCCCCACGATAGAACGATGTGGTGCGGTTTTAAACAGAAATGGCCTTCAAGCGAGGAAATTTGTTTCTATAAAGATCCCCATTGGATTCTCTGGAGTGGGTGTTTTCCATGTGCGTTAATACGTAAATATAAATGACATAATGTAGGTTATCTCTATAGACGATTCAGCATCAACTACTATTTACTAATTCTATTATGGATAATTTTAGCGGGAATGAAGTGGCGAGAAACTGTAAGGTACAGCATTTCACATCGATGAAAGGGCATTCTGAAAACGCCTCCATATACCTAATATTTTTATGAACTGCGACCAGCCAACAAAATTCCCACGAAAACACCGCCGTGGGTGTGGAAAGAAGGACAATCACACCCCTGTGTTTCAGTCGGTGGGCCCGATTCTAAAGCGCATTTCTAACCCACCTAAAATTGTGAATTTGAGTTTTCTTTTGTAGACCTTTATAGCTGCAGATGCTAGCAATCTAGTTACAGAATGTAAATGTACGGCATCGTCGAGATCAGAGAGTAAGCCTCCCTGTTTTATCTGTATAGTCGTGCGGGGGGTAAAGGGATCGTCAATGCATTTTAAGAGGCAGTGTCTGATCATAATGGCTAGTTCTGATAAATAAATGAAAGGTCCTTTACAATTCGACATGGGACGATTTATCATATCTAATGCCGTGTGAATCAGACCCCAACCGGCCTGTCATTTGACTTCTTAACATGTCTCTCTCTCTAACTGTTACTGTTGAAACGAACTTCGCCATTATCTTACATATACCTGCCAATCATCGGTCATGTACAGCTTACATCGCTACGAATAGGATATGCTGTCCCCCTGCGATGCAAAACATTGAAATTGCAGCCCTGCATCGTCAGTGCTTGAGGCGCTCGTGTCATATGATCAGCCGACGGCTGTTTTGCGTAGTTACCGCTGGCACTTGATTAAAACGTGGATGTGACAGGAATTGCAAAATTGGGAGATAAACAGCGATAACAACAAAGATAAATATTACATACGATCAGATGCAACTCAGTCAAATCACCGGGGTCAGATACAAAATGATACTGTAAAACTGTAACTTAAATAGAGACGGATTTCCGTAGCTGGAAATGAATCTCTGACTCTATGGTAGCGAGACCCTGCAACAAACGGGCAACGCGTTCATTTGAAGATCCAATTCATGTTACTCACAGCAATTGGTGACAGCAAAGCTGTTAGCCACTTCCAGATTGTCGATATGGGGCGTCAGCCTAAACTCGGCTGTGGCGAACTGAACCATTCCTATTCGAAATGCACTATACTCCTGGTCGGCGCCCCTCGGAAACAGCCCCCCTGCGGAAGACAGACGGATCAAACATCACATCCATATGGCCATACCTGCTATGCATAGTATCAATATACTACACAGTCTATAACTAAAATCCATACTGTAGTATCGAAAACCATGTTAAAATAATCACCTGTACGTTTTAATATTATATTTTTCAAGTTTTGATCTTATCAAGGATTTTATGAAAAAATATCGCAATAGAGATTCGTTTACACATATGTTAGTAACGTACAATTTTTTTAAAAAACCCATCTATACCTACCGATCTGTACGCTGGGAGAGCCACCAAACGCCAGTCCCCATAACACGACAATTAGGCAAGCAGAAAAATGCATACTCTTCCGCATTTCCAGTGAGGAGACTGCGACCACATCCACCGAATATTCCCTGGGTATCAGCAATCGTCGTTTATTTTTTTTATTTTTTATATATATATATTTACATCCTATTCATAATGAACGTGTACGGAGCAGTGGCGTCTTGCTGCTGGGCGGCTGAGGCTGAATGAGCGCAGCTCCGGCTCCAGCGGAAGGGACGCTGCTGCGGATCTGTCTCTCTGTTCCTTTGCGGCGCTGTCCCGCTGAATCGGTACTTACGCTCGCACGCAGGAGCACTGCGCCCCTTTTCGCCGCCGACTGGAGGCCGTTTCAGCATCACGGACGAGGGGGGAATGTCAATGAGGGCGTGAAGACGCCAATAGAGACGAGATCTCTTCATCAGACCAGCAGGATCTGCTCATTCGTTTAGCCCATGTTGGATTTGTAAAATCCTTTCATAAGAACGCCAGAATTATTAGTTACTGGACAGAGATGATGAAAGTCCAAGTTTTATGAAACAAGGGAGTGCACCCTAGGCTTTCAGAATTAAATTAGACTTGTTGGGGGGGGGGGGGGGGGGGAGAGCAATATTGGGCAATTAAACGAAAAAATGAACATTTATTTGCCACAACGGAGCCAAAATGGGC
>JABFDZ020000087.1:2556171-2570441 GCA_019775955.2 Pollimyrus isidori | reverse complement strand
CCCCCCCCACCCCCCCCCCCCCCCCCCCGCCCCCCCCCCCCCCCCCCCCCCCCCCCCCACATCGATATGTGGCAATATATCGATAAACTGCACATTTATATGCCAGCACGGATGCAAAATGGTCGATTAAAAACCAAGCATTTATTTCATGGGTGACTGAAATTAAATTTGGGCATAATATCCAAGGACGTACAAGAGAGTTTAAAATTGTAGGGGGTCAAAGCCAATATATCTCACTACACATGCAAACTTACCAATGCAAGCTATACCTTCTATGGAAATTTCGAATAAAATGCCTTAAAATAAAGGACAGAGTAACACGACACAGGTGCTTAAATGGTTTGGGTATAACCATCGCATGTACAGTGACTTGCAGCGAAAATATTGGTAAGATTATGCCTGAATAGGGGACTAAATGAATCAAAAGAAAGCAGATATAAAATGAGAGTGTATGCCATGAAATAAACTTCCTTCGAAACTGTGGCAAAAGCCAAAAGTTGTCATAATCATACAGCCACAGTGACTCGAGGGCCATGGACAGGGCCCTGTGCAGAGAAACAATAGACACTCACAGTCCATTGTAGCCGATCATTAGCATTCCGTTATGCCACATTGCCTACGGGATCCCAAGGCCGCTGCTCACGGGAAACCGTCTGATCGCAAGACAGAACTTTCATAAGATCCCCGGTAACGTGCTCACGTTTCCTACTTAAGTGCAGTGTGTCAAAACAATTTTACTTGGATAGCGTAATTACTGACACAATCCTTCTTTGCAATTATTTAGCTATTATACAAACCCCTGTCATTCAAGAAGTGCATTGTTTTGGCAGACTTGCCATGGAAGCCATTATACATCCCAGAAAGCTAATACATCCGTAGCCAGTTGTTCATCAATCCCAATTGAAATGAGTCCTAATTCACTGTATGATACAATTCAAAGTTATTTAAATAGCACTCAAAACACAATATACCGATGAACCAGCCGGCATTCTTTTGAGAAGCGGTATAGATATGTAATTAGTCAGTGTGTACTTGCACAGAAGTGCATTCTAGAAATCCCAGAAGACTAAGCTCATGGGAGTTTTACTTACACAAAAAAATGCTGAGGGTTTAAGAAAAAATTATTAGTTGTCGCTCTGAATCAATCAGATTGTAGGAGAGGTGGGTCCAAGCTGCCAGAGGAGATGGGACCAACCAATCAGATGTCTTGGTCCCACTTCCTCTAGTTCAGGGGTGCCCAATCTTATCCGCAAAGGGCCGGTGTGTATGCCAGTTTTCGCTGCAACTCCCTAATTAGATAACTAATTAGAGGACTCATTGGCTGAAGAGTCCTCACTTGAACAGCTGACCTACAGGTTATCCCAAAAACCTGCATACACACTGGCTCATTGTAAATAAGATCGAGCAACCCCTGCTCTAGTTTCTTGGACCCACATCCTTAATATTCTGATTAGTCATCTCACTGAACCAATCATTTTCTCCTACTGCCCTTATAATATTTTTGTTTAAGACAAGCTCCCAAGAGTGAAGACTAACATTACAGAAGAAGACCCTGTCAAGCACTGCAAAAGCTTGGTCAAGAACTGCAGTGGCACATTATCAAGCTATATACTTTCCAGTAAATGGGTTCGTGTATAGAAGAGGTCCATACCCCTGAAGGTTGCTGGTCCACATCCCAAGCCACTTAAGCCTGCTTCAGAAAAGTATACAACCTGAACTGATCCAGTCAATATATGTAACCTTCATAAATTAATAAACTTGTCAGTTAATTTGGCTAAGTAAAATAACTAAATCAAAATGAGAAAAGCAGGGTATAAAAAACATTGGATTATAGATGACAAGCTACAAGTGGATAATGTTTTATTAAAACAAGTAGGTCTAATTCACTTCCAGTGAAAATACATCTATAATAGAGAAATTCATATTAGGTTTAACACCAAGACAGGCAAAAGCATTTTGGTAGATTGTAGGTGTGGAGTCTAGTGTTTGGGCGATATGACGATATTATAGGTAGCCGACGATATCACACAAGTAATCTTGTGATTAATTTCAATACTATCATTTATTTTTAAATTAAATAATTGCATATTACTTTTCTACTGCTAGAGACCATTCCTCTTGTGATATGACCATGAAAATTGCTACTTAATGTGCAGGAGAATATCAACAGAGAAACTGGGACTAGATAAAGGGCACCACCTAAGGGGGTGGAAAGTGAGATGGAATGGCTACAGGAAGCACCATGGAAGATTGTAGCAGAAAGAATTGCGGTGAAGGAATATGAAATACCTCCCATATTTGGCCAACTAGATGTGTGCATGACTTTAAGATGATTTTATTTATTGTCAATACATTGCAACTCAACAATAATACTCTTTATCTGTGGCACTGTTTGTCTGTCACCACACCTGGGCAAAATAAATCACCATCATTATATCACCTCATACCTGTCAAAAATTTGTTTGGCTACCATTTCCCAGCTGCACCGCAACAGATATCTTTGTGTTTTTTGAGAAAACGCCTTAACAAACCTATCATGTTCAGTACCTCATCATTAGTGAGGCCAATCCTGACAGCACTGAGCACATTAAAACGAGCTTAAGAACAATGGGCAGTAATTATGGCACCGTGGCAGTACCCATACTTTTGTTGCCATTGTCTGCTCTGAAATTTACATTGTGTTGCTGAAATGTACTTATTAATTTTTACAATAACTGGCTTTGTGACACATTAGTATATGCCAGCATTGAAACTATATCTTACGTTACTAGGCATGCTAGATCCGCATGTATGTGGTTGACCAGCGTGACATACCTACAAGTAAGCTATATACAACTATGGATATGTCATATACAATGTTACTGCACACATTCTAATTGCTACCATGGCAACCTGTGATGTCACAGAACTGTTACTGGACAAGGGGTGTTTCTCAGCACTAAGAACGCAAAGATTTTACTTGTGGTCTTGGCAAGACTGGTTTTGCTAACTTCACTCCCAAGAATGAACTTGGGGCACAATGATTCTGGAGATTATTCTTGTTCGGAAACGAGCAAGAAACAATGTACCCTTGATATTTGGGGCAAAAAGTACATTTGGGAATTTTTACTGTCCTCTGTACTTCTGTTCTTATTATTGAAAGTGGCCTTCGGTAATGAAAGATGACATAAAACGGGTACACGAAAACACAAGTACTGTCAAGTATGCATATTGTGAAACACCTAAGGTCATTCTCTGCGCGGCTTACGAAGAGAGCCATGCTTTTCTTCTCGGTCCGAAAGTTATGGAGAAAAAGATGGATAAAATCAAAGTTAAGGTCAAAATCAGTATCAAAATTAAGGTCAGAATAATGAGTGGAAGGAGTTGAGGATGGCAGGGAATAATGGTGGAAAACATGATGAAATAACCCTAGACAATCTTGTCATGTCCATTAAAGAGACACTAGCTAAGGACGTAGAGTGAATAGAGGCTGAAAAGGGGAGCAAGCATCTCCCAGGAGAGGAGAGGCAGGCACAGCGGAATACGCAGAATATGCCCACAACGGAAAGGTGGAGAACAGTTTTTAGAGGAGGCAAAAATTCAGAGGAGAGAGTGGAAGGAGGGTGAAATTTAGAGGGATGAACCCCACCAGGGCTCACTCATGTGAGAGCCCACCGCGGAAGGAATGGAGAGTCATACTGGAAGAAATCAAGGATGGAAGAGAATTTTGAACTAGGGTCCGCTAAAAGCCACGAGGCTCAGCTCTGTCACAGAGCTCTCCAGCATGACTCAGGGGGAGCATTTCCACTGGCAGCCCTAGTGCGACAGAAGGCCCAGGCGGGAGCCACAGCCCAGAGGCGAGTGGCAAACGCTGCCCCCTCGAGAGCAGGCAGGGAATAACACCAGGAGACCTCGACTGGTTTATTGAGATCGAGTCCGGTGAGAAGACAGATCTCAGTACAACTGAAATCGAGGACAAACACAGAAGTTCCAAGAACAGCAGCTGTGACATTCAATCTACATACTCATGGGTTATGGTCACAGGAGGAAGGATGCTGTGGTCATTGAGTACATTACTACTTTTTGAAGATCAGAAATTATGCATCAGCAATATTTATTTACCAAAGCTCTCCACAGGAAGTATGGTGAGGAAGAATCTCTTATTCACATATCGATGTTTTATGTCTTTGACAAGCATAATAATTTCCATGATCCTTCTGAGCCTCCATATATGTCAGTTTATGTGACAGAAAACACTCACTGATTAAGTTTAGCCAGTGTCATAGTACAAGAACATAAATGAGTGTATGATACATAGTGAAATTTCAGCCGTGACAGCTACCCAGTGGCAGAAACTTGATGTGGCACATTTGCTCTGTTCCAGCAACGTTAGCATATCAGGTTCCGCTATTGCTGTCATTAAAAATAAACTCTCTTCTCTCTAAAAATCACACTAACCATGATGCACAACCCAGTCAGTCCTTTCCAGCACCCCTTCACTGCACTCTGAGCTAATCACCCCCCCCCCCCAAATTACACACCAAAATGGCCGCCTTTTTGTTTCAACTCCAGACTCTGAATCAAGTCTTACAGATACATGCAAGGACTATCAGTAGACTTCTGTGTTCTCAGACAAAACATCTGCAGATCTTACAAAAGGCAGCTGTTTCGAAGCCAGAAATAAATCACAACCAAACATTGCTCGTGCGTAGGATAACATCAATTCAACCTTTCAGTAACCATTTATTTAATGTGGGAGGTCACAGTCTGGACCCCCATCCTAGAATGCACCCGGTATGAGACAGACTGCCTTCAGGCCCGAGGATGATGTGTTTGGAACAAAACAAGCTCTTTCCTCTCAGCTGCCTGCTTTTAATCTTGACAGAAAATTCCGCAGATGACTGAAACGATGATCTTGTCTCTGTGAGCTTGAATCCCCAGTCACGTCTTCAGTGGTCGTCCTCCCTGTTACTCTTCTCTGAATGTTCACATTTCCCAGAGCTACTCTAAGGTCACTGTTACATTATTTCCAAGAGCATGAAATCAAAATCACTTCCCAGCAATATATCGTTAATCCTGGACGTTAGTGCCCCACTCTGGTGATCTCTTTAAAGCACAACTGAATTTAACTGCGTTAGTGAACCTTGCTTAGAACTTAATTGAACTTCCACAGATGGACTCTTGGCCGCAACCAAAACTAAGCCTTCAAGGTCTCTATTTGCAGCCAATGCTCAATCATAGCACAGCACTTTGCAAACTCTTCTCCCTTCACGGTTTCTCTAGGACGATAAACCTAAAATAATAATACACAGAAAATAGCTCTGCCTACCGCCACTCTCCCCAGTGCACAACAACACTGGCACTAATAGTTTATCACACATTGTTTATCTGAGCACTGCAGAACCCAAATAAACTATCACCATGAACACTGCCAATGTAGCTGTGGAATCAGCAGGGCTGTGAGAATGTTAATTTACAAATAAGTACTTTACTAATACATGAGCAAACAAAAAAAAAACGACACTATTTAGTGTTACTATTAATGTCGCACCATGTTGCTTTGTGATAGAACCCTGGACACGGAGCAGGCGCCATTTTGGGAGTGTGCCGTGGTGAGGTTTGGGCTCTCACTAGCGGACGAACCCATGGTGGACGGTTAGCTAGCTTCAGCATGCTCTTGTGGCTAGCATCTCCCACAACATCGCTGCACCTCAGGATAGAACCTAAACAAACATACTGTAGCAGCGGAGGGCAATCACAGAGCACCTCGGGGAAACACTCTGCAGGAAACACTCTTTACTTAGTTACTTACTACATGTGATGCTCTGCACCTTGACTGAATCGGAAAAATAACAAAGATAAAATAAGTACAACAGAAGGCCATTGCAAAGATTCCTTCTCCGGGAGTAATTAAGAAACGCAAAGCCAAGAGCGGCTGGGATATTTGTGTGCGACGGAGTGTTGCTGACAAGCTGTTCCAAAAATTAACCAATCTGATTACTATCAGAACATGTACGTTATAAAACTACTCCCATGGAACCCAGAAATGTTTGCCGTTGTGATAAGGGTTGGTTCTGCTCGGATCACTGGTGAAAATAAGGCATTAAAAACAAACTCACTTCTATTTCCTGACTTTAGAGATGATGTTCGAATCCTCCAAGCATGCATGTTTCACTCATTCTATTCAATGATATTTTCTGGCCAACAGCCATATGGCTCATTTGCATAATTCCCATGATTCCTATCAATTTGGTGCCCCACTCACAATGTTCACATGCTTTCATGCGGAGCCTCGGAACCACTGGAGAAATTTAATTTCACCACCCAGTTCTGTGAAACGCAGTCTATTCACACTTCTCTTTGATGGCCTCATGAAAATTTATCTCCTTCAGACATCATCCATGGACATACAAAATACGATATACGACCTATGTACGACACAAACACCTGCTGGCAGGTGGAAATGCTGGCATCAGAAGTATACATGGTTATATATGAAAGATGCTAAAAATTGTACTGCCCTTTGGGTCAAGAAAAAAAAATGCCATAATAAGCATGGCATGTGACAGAGAATGTAGCACAGAGAAGGAGAAATATGTCAACGGAGTAGTGTACCCACAGGACTGCGTTTTTGTACTGTGTTTTTCCACTTACCGCCAGGGTCAAACGAACAGCCTGCGCAAGACTTATCCACGGGAGACAGAACAGGAAACAGAAAGTGCAAACGGCACTCCCACGTTCTTTCAATTATGTCGTCTTTATTGCCTTGAAGGGATGCGGCTCTCCCCCCTCACCTATAAAGGTGACACATTCCTCGGATGGGTTGCCGTTTTATTGCGGCGAATTGCCATCTGTTGCCCCGGGGTGAACCACCGCTGCCATTTCAGTAGCCGAAATATCGACCTTCAATGAATAAATAAACTATCGCTTCTTTAGTAGTTATACATCTATCTCGTATCATTTGCCGATTTACGCGTAGATGAATTATACATTCATAGTTATATATGCATACAAATATACATTTTTAAACGTGCATTTGCTTTAAAGTGCTATTAGCTTTTTAACGTGGCTGCAGCCTCTCCCGCACCTTCTGTCACGGAGGGACCTATGCAGGCGGCAGTCATCGGTATTCCGGAACGTACACGCCGCATTAGGCCCAGAGCACACGCGAAGCATCGTCAAGCCATCTACCCAATCTAAAAGCAAAGCGCTTTCGCGAATAGCAGATTTTTTTTGTCTGTTTATTCTAATCCCCCTATCCTAGAAGCTCCAACTATGAAATAAGCGACTATCCTGCATTTATTGCTAAACGCACGTTAAAGAAACGAAACAGATGAAAACAAGCAAGACTGCAGGGGTAGCGCAAAGTGCATGGGGGTTCGCAAGTAGCTACATTCCTCACAAGGTCGTCACAAGTAGATGGACCAATATATGACATTAAAGAATAGGAAGGAGAAAGGGAAGAGGGCGCGAGCGTAAAGGTCGACCCGCTTGGCTGCAGACGGGATGATCGGTTTCGGAGGAGGCGGCTTCTTGTTGTTTTTGGCCTGCGATTTGCCGACACCGTCCACCTCTATAGGCTTTCCGTAGCAGTCGAAATTGGAGAGTTCAAAATCCCGGGGCAACGACCCCACTATGCTGAAGTCGTTGGACCGCAGGTCGGACTTGGAGGTGCACACCTTCTTGCACCTGGTCTCCACCACCTGTCAAACACAGAGCGACGGGTCAGAGCACACGCAAGCTTTTGTCTTCATCCTTAAGCTCCTGAATCTTATGGCTGCAACTGGGCTGCCGGAACCGGCCAGATATCACTTAATAGATTAACAGTGAGCATAAAAGCAGATGCGCTTAGCGCTATATTAGCAGAAAACAAAAAAGGAAATGTCACATGCATTTGATCTTCCATAAGCGTGTAAGGAACATCCACCCATCTACCATATTTATCCATCCATCCATCCACCCTGTTTATCCATCCATCATCCTGTTTATCCATCTATCTATCTATCTATCTATCTATCTATCTATCTATCCATCTATCTATCTATCTATCTATCTATCCTGTTTCTCCATCCATTCATCCTGTTTATATCTATCCATCCATCCTGCTTATTCATCCATCCATCCATCCATCCATCCATCAATCCATCCATCCTCCACTCATCCATCCATCCACCCTATTTTTCCAGTTACAGGGCTGCAGTCAGCCTGATGTCAATACCAAGCAGCCCAGTGTATAATGTACAGACCTATGCCAAAAGCCCCCAGCATCCAGGACCGCTCACCTGGAGTGCGTTGGCGTGAATGGGTGTCCCTCCCGTGCCGTTGACCGTGTTCTTGGCCGGGGTCTTGCCCTCTGCTTTCTCCTTGCTGGCCAGCTTGGCCTTCTCGGCCTCGATGCGTTTGGGGCTGTTGAGCATGACCTGGACCACGGCGTACTCCACCAGCGAGGAGAAGCCGAAAAGCAGACAGGCGATGAGCCAGATGTCGATGGCCTTCACGTAGGATACTTTGGGGAGCTCAGCGGCCAGAGACATGGATTCAGAGGACAGCGACAGCACTGATAGGATACCTGCAGGGACGGAGGCCAGAAAAGGGCCAATCACACAGGCAGGGAGTGCTCTGGAGCTGTACACTCCACATCCCATAGTGCACCACAAGCGGAATATATACATTCAGCCACTTATAAACACAAATGACCATCTTCAATCCTGCATATTCTTATATTATATTGATACATTACACAGAATCAAAGGGGCATGTTTCTGAATTTGATGTAGCTTTCAAGGGTAGCAAATTGGTTTAAAATGTTACAAGCAGTAAGACATCTTATATGAGTTCTTGCACCCTAGTAAGTGACGATGCACATTATTTCATTCTTGTTTAATAAAGACAGCGGATACTATGCAAAAGAACTGAAAAATACTGATTTAAAACATGCTGTCTCGAAAAATATATAATGTCCAAGGTCTGAAATTTTGTGCAAATATACAATAATACAAATGTATTGTGTTAATAATCAACCTAATCCCAAGTGTCAAACTCCAGTATTTTTGACGGATGAAAGCTTCTAAATATATTTATTATCTAGCCAATGCTCTGGGGAAGTTCGAAAACAAAAATCAATCTGTCGGAAACACATGCATGCAGTTTAAGCACCAAAGAGTGTGATGGACAGGGCGTGACTGACCTGAAATGGAATCATTTACTCAGATGTCATGAACGCATCCAGAGTTGGCGAGGCGGGTGAAGGGGGGCGATGAGGGGGTGGGGGGTGGCGGAGATGGGTGCTGTCAAGGGGAAGAGGTAGCTATGGATCTGAAATGGATGATTACACAGCCAACTGCCATGCCGACTCCCCCCTCCCCCCCTCCATTGGCCGGGGGGGACAGGTCTACCTAACGGAACCCTGGCAGCGCTGGCATCCGGGTTGATCCAGAAGGACAGCCACGAGAGCACCACCAACAGGAGGGTGGGGGCGTAGACACCCATCATATAGAAGCCGACCTGCCGCCTCAGAGTGAAGATCACCTCTACACAGGTATAGTAGCCTTTAAAGAAATAGAGAAAAGTGATAAAGAAACGGACAGGGTTTCTTGCATTTAAACCAAAGCATTAGCAGTAACTGCTAAATAAACATAGGGACCACTTCACACTTACAATGTTACATTGCATATTTATCATGATAATTGCAATTTATTTCATTTGTTGCTGCACATCACCTTAAATGTATACTTGCACCTCAGTCTGTACATCAGATCTGTTTCGGGGTTTAGTGGAAGAACATGGAGATTAAGATTTTAACAGCATAGTGGATCTGCGTTCGGCAAACCTGAATCCTGAATCTTTATAAGGTACATCTAGAACCAGGTAGGATCCACTTTGTGCCTCTAGAACGGCTTCATGGGGTAAATGATTATGAACTTATTTTTTAAGGAATGCATCAGGGGAATGCTCCAAAACCATATCCTTAGGTCTCATTCCTGTACCAGGGATGGACATAAATACACACACATACTGTATACGTGCAGTAAAACATTATTTGCATCTTCTTCTTTAACCTTGTACAGTATTTTGTGTTGGTCTTTGCAGATGCACTGAATGCAGAACTTAATCATTCTAACCAATCAATTCTGACAGAAACAAAACTCAATGCAACATTACTGGCTCCTCTTTAATTTACTAAGAGAGATGTACAGCTTTCAAAGAAACAACTAGCTAATTCGTTATGATAACATTGCTGAGATTTCCTGATGGCAAGACATGGATTTGCAGAGACCTGTGTACAGAGTTCTGAAAGTTAAGGAAGGCAGTCTATCCTACGCTGGCCACTGGCTGAAGGAGCCGTATATCTAGTCATGTATTTTCCCTGCGTGTGAGCTGCTCTCACCTGATTTGAGAAACTGGGCCACTGTTCCTCTGGAGCGATACGTTCAACAGGAAGTGACCTCACTACAGCAGATGCACATCTCCCTGCCACACACACACACACACCTCTGTTCTGACCAAATGTTTTGTAGATGAAGACTTTAAAGTTGGGAGACTTTGAACAACCACACCCCTAAAATATCAGCAAGCTGTCCCTCGCTGGGCACCAGATACTTCAGTGTTACTTAATGGACTTCTGTTGGATTCATTTTCATTCGTCTCCCTAATGGATTTTTTTACAGCTAGGCTGAAACAGCCTAGGTTGAAACAGAGCTGCGTAACCTAACAAAAAACTTGAGTGTCTCACATCCTGATTCCCTCCCAAGCATGGTTCTTACAGTACAATTTTTACAGTATTTTTCTAATTTGTACATTGAGTTGCTTTCAATATTGCATAGCAATGTACTGTATAAACATTGCATTTTTGAACTCCAATGCATTTCATGAAGTGTATGGCTTTTAAATTATTCCGACATTATATATTTTGAACTGCTTTGTTCAACTATCTACTGTAATCAGGACTTTCACAAAGACACTGAAAAACAAAGCTGAAATGCAATACAGCGGCTAGAACAATGCCTCCTGGTGATATTTAGTAATTTTCAAAACCTGTACAATAAAGACTCAGACAGAGAAAAGTGAGTTATATAGTTGCCAACGTGTCAATACCATTTTGACAGCACCTAATAATAAAAATAGATTCTCTATGTAAGGGAAGAGAGTTTGACTTTAAAGGGGGGGGGGGGCAATAATTCAAATGCAAAGGTGTATTTATGTGGGGGGAGCAAATAAAGGCAAAATTAAATGTTCTTTGTTTTTTTCCTGGTAATGAATCTAAACTGTCAGATATATACAATATGGAAAAGCACTGACTCATTCCTTATGTAACACATATAAAGTAAATAGTGCAGTTAACAGTATTCAATGACTGCATTGGTGCAGAGATCACACACCACACTGGTTGATGACTAAGAGCGTCAGCTGATGTGTTTCAAGCACAGTACAAATCATTTTCAGTGGATTGTCTTCTAAATCTGTACTATACTGTATACAGAGGTATTCATACAGCAAATATCCAACATACCACGAAAATATCCAAACTTGCATGAACTTTAGCTGAACTAAGGTCGCATTTTTAGCGTAATCTTCCGTGATTTCAGCATGACAATATAATTCATCATAAGTGCAAAAAATTAATTTAAACATTGTTTCTTTTCCTTATAAGCATTTTTTAATCAATTTTTAATCAGCTAAATGCTTTGATTTTAAGAAATATGGCTTCTTTTCCCAAAAACTCCAATTTGTCATACACAATCAAAAGAAATCTATTCACAAGCATGTCATGGCACGATTTAATGGTCATTAATGGAAATTCTGTTTTGGTATAAAAACAGCTGAACTTGTCAATTTTAAATAAAAAGCATAAGCAGTTATAAAGAATAATGTAAAAAATTACCTGTCCCTTTATAGTACTTAGTACAGTTTCCATACACTATTTCTTCCTGCTTTACGTCAAATTGGGGCAGTGCAATTTCATCCATCTGCACTGGGTCACCTGACTGCCAGCTGAACTTAAGGTCATCTGTGGTGTAGCCAACTGGAAACAGACATCCAGAGGGGGGTGTAAGTACCTCACTCCAAAGACCTCGACACTCCAGTTGGCCCCCCCCCCAAAAAAAAAAAAAAAAACAGGTGGCCAACTGAAAGAGCATGACGAACCGTAACAAAAACACACAAATGCTGATGATTTAATTTATGCGAGGATCCCGGTGTTCAGACGACATGATGGCCAAAGCCGTACATGAAGTGGGCCGTAGTAATGACACAGATAAGGTCACATACAGCTTTCCAGCTGCATCTTGCACTTCTGGGTGTCCATCGGAAACAAAGTCAAATCCAGAGGACAGGACAGAGTGACAGACAACCTGGAATGCGACAGACAGGAAGAAAAATGCATTTTGCAAAAGGCCTTAAAAAGCACTCGCAACTTTCGGTGAAATGTTTACAAATGTTTACGGAGAACTGAGAGACCACAAACTGCATTTATGTTAGAACATTTAAAGACTGGGGGTAATATTTCCAAAGACTAGTGGTCTTCTTATGGATATACCACAATTTAGTAATCGTTTGACTGAATCGGAAAACCTTCTTACCGAGATCCAAATGCTAAGCCATTATTCTGCCTAGAAATCAGGTTCAAAATTTACTGGAAGTGTATTTTTAGGAATGCACCTTCTGAATCAGAGTCAAAATGCATTCAAGCCTCTTCATGCTAGTTTCACACTTGTGGTTGAGATTCATAAAAGCTTCGGTACAAAGGGAAATTTCAAGAGGCAGGCAACCCGTCACTATTACGCGGAAGGGATTTGCATCAAGAATTCACATTAAACCACATTAAACCAAAAACTGGGAAAGAGAATGTCACACATCCCCATGACTCACGTGCAAGTTATATCAAGCAATAATCCTCGAACTTGGTATGCCGCCACCACGCCATTTAACGAGCTATTATAACACTGGGGTTTTCAGAGACCCCGTCTATGTGTGAAAAGCAGAGTTATCACTGCACATTTTACATGGCTCCTGTTCTTACTTAATGCAGAACTCGGTGTCGACAAGCTCCAGAAGCCAAAAAAATGACAAAAATGTATTTCTGACTGCATGAATACTGGGAAATCTCAAAACACCTCGACGCCTCCCCACAATATTGTGAATATGAAAAAAAATTAACAATATGCCCATTTCAGAGAGAAGTTAAGACATCTTCGATCATTATGGACATATTATTAACAGCAAAGAAAGACCTCTAAAGGATCACCAACATGTCACATCTACAGTACATCAATGCATGTACAGTCAATAAAGTTTAACACTGAAGTAGATGGGAAGTACCTCATACTGATAAGCACATCGCCGTTGCGAAAGATGAACAGGAGGATGTTTTCCTGCGTCACGTCGTGAAAGTTGGCGTTCTTTTCGTTCGCGAAGAACAAGTCAGGCTTCCAGAGGCACTGGAACAGGTTGGGGTCGACGGTGAGGGAGTCTGATTTGAAATCGGTGGGAAGCCTGAGTCTAGGATCATTCCACCGCTGCCTCAGGAAGATGTTTACCCTGTAATCCTGGTAGAGGAGTCAACCAAATATTTCTGCTAAATGGTTTATCAGTAGGAATTATTGCTATTAAAAATGTGCAACATACTGGAAATGTCATTATGAAGGTCGTTCCACAACCAAAAATGACCACGGACTGTGTAAATAGCTGGTGGCTCAGTGGGTGGCGCTGTTGCCTCACACCTCCAGGGTTACGGGTTTGAGTCCCAGCTCTGTGACTTTCCAAGTTCTCCCCGCGTTTCCGCTGGGTACACTGGTTTTCACACACTAATAACATGCGGTTAGGCAAACCGGTGACTCTATGATGTCGTTAGTTTGCAAGTCCGTGCCCTTTGAAGGTCTGTTATCGTACCCTTGCATCTCTGAGCTGGGATTTCTGGGACGGACTCCAAGTTAACCTTAAGCCTGTACTGGACAACCAGTATGGAAATGAGTGGCTATCAATGGCTTTGGCTGTGCAGCTGCTGTTTAACAAGACCCCTGTTTACCCTCAATGCACCAACACTTTCCCTGTGTAATGGGAGAGCTGGAAACTCAAATCGCTCTGTTCATCCACAGAGTTCAAAGTTTATGTACACACCCAGAGCGGGACCCTCACAAGGAGACGGCATTCGTCAGCACTAATTGGGCGAGCCGGTACCACCCTGAGATTACATCTTTCACCCCAGACACATTATCACACCGGTTTGGGGGGGGGGGGGGGGGGGGGGGGGGGGGGGGGGGGGGGGGGGGGGGGGGGGGGGGGGGGGGGGGGGG
>JABFDZ020000087.1:2539957-2556071 GCA_019775955.2 Pollimyrus isidori | reverse complement strand
AAACATTGGGCGCCCCCCTACACACCCTTTTAATAAATTAAACACCCAACAAAAAACACACACCCGGTGCCCCCCCCCCCCCCCCCCCCCCCCCAACTCCATCACACACATACACACAAAAAGAAAAGCGTCTTTGACTTTTTAAATGTTAATGGGTAACTCTGGGATGGGAACATAGCCAGAAGACCTAGAATGACCCGCAGCTGTACTGAGGAGCTCTGTGATACCTCCCTGAAGGACCACTGGCATCCAAAACACTGTGAGCTAAGCTATGGCGGCTCCTCAGTCGTGAAAGTGAAAATTCTCACTGCTATTAGACCATGGTGCTCTTATTCATACAGTTACGTGGCAGAATGAGTCAATCAAATGACAGTCAGCAGAACGTCCCACCGCTGGTTGAATTGCACCGTCAATTCCTATAAAAGTGCCATAGTAAATAATTTAAGGTAATATTTGGTTTGCGGGGGCTGTTACTCAGCTACTACTCAAGTACAAATCAGGGCCAAACATAGTAACTGCATGAAATACACAAACCATTATGATTGATTAATAATGAACGAACATGGAATCAATGCATAGCTAACACTTAGTTTCTGGTTAATTAATACGTTAAGTATAAGGGTGTACTATGGCATTATTTGTGCCCCCTCAAGTAAAGCGTCACCTAATTGAATATTATAAATGCAAAACGTCTTAATATCAAAGCACTGAGTAGTACTAGTTAGGTCTAATAGCGTACAGCCTTAACAGCCTCAGAATGCACACGGATTTTGGGCTGTTTATTTTGACCGGAGACCTTCCGGCACACAGAGTCTCCTCCACCTGATGCAGTCAGGCTGGCTCAGTGCTCACCCTTGAAAATGACCCCTTAGCCTCGCCTCAGAACAGGCGCGCTGGTGCGGTGCACGCCAAACAACCACATCTCATTACATTTTATGAACTTAAAATTGCGATCACCTGTTTCATTTTCCCGTAATGGAAAAGTCAGGACGCAGCGCAAGCGGTGATAATTGACAGCAGTTTGATAACATGGCCATTAAGGGCGTACCTTGATCTGAAGCATACTCCTGAATATTTTAACCTTTTAAATCCAACGAATAAAATCAATTTTAAAAAGTAAGCGCTTGTAAGTAAGTTATCCATATGTCAAGCCAGGGGTTAGGGTTATTTCTCAAATACTGCCATGTAATCATTTGCCAATTTATTTGATACACGATTTGACTCTTATTTATATACATATAACCATGTATATGTAAGAAATATGCATTTATCAGTTTTTCCTCCTGTACTGAAAATTGCACCATGAACACAAAAACCATGAATTTTGTGAACCATTGCATCCATCTATCCATCCATTATGAATATTTCTTTTTTGTCCCACTGTTCCCATACTGTCTGATATTTTTGCACCAACAATAACAATGCCAATAATAATAATTAGTATTATTTATTATTATTTTAAACATCAGTCAAATAGACATGATGAAAAAAGCCCCCAACTCTACGACCCAGAATCTGATACAGTTCACCTAATCACTGGGGTGACACTGCGACTGGGTGACTGACACTGTATCTTAGCGCCACTAGGGTTGTTGTTCAGATCCCACCTCTGGGAAAAATATGTTCAGTGTATTCAGTGTCGATAACAAAGTAAAAGAGATACAAATTCTGAACTTTCCGTGAAAAGTTCAGATACAGAAAGCAAATATCCAGACCAAGATTTTGTTTCAGCCAAACGCTGGTTGGTTGAAAAGAAATCTTGGCCTGGATTTTTACTTTCTAGACCTCATATTTCCATCCCTGTCAGCGCCTAATACTACATCTCCTTAACACTGTGCTTCCCAATGGTCCTTGTCTTTGCTCCCTCCCAAATCCTTAACAGGCAGTCAACATTTTCGCTACCTCCCAGCTCCCTCAAAAACGTGGACCAGGAAACACTGCCTTAATGCAGTGATGGTGTGATTGCTCAGCTAATACTAATTAAGACAAAGATAGAAGCCCGTGAGATTCAGCACAGTACATTTTGTTCTTACCATAGTCGTTTCTTGGATGGAGCCAAAGCTGTTTATGAAAATGTTAACTTTATCCTCCACTGGGATACCTGTGAATATTAAATGCATGTTATTGCATTGAAAGTAAGAGGCACTTGAAGAGATTAAACAAAGATTAAATTTAGTTATCCATCTGTCCATCCATCCATCCATCCAATTTCTTATGTAGTACAGGGTCAAAAAGAGCCAAGAGCCCATCTTAGTCAAGATGAATCCCAAGATAGGGGGCGGTCTGGATGGGATGCCAGTTGAAAACCATCTTCCTTCCATCTTCCAAATCCACCCTGAACTTATGAAGTTATGAAAAAGGCTGGAGTCCTTGGCAGGCAGGTTGGGACACAAGGCAGGGGATGCCCTGGACCCAATGCTAGTTGGAAAAAAATCCTTTTAAATCATTTAAGTATTATACTTAAAGAGATGGGAAACACTGAACAGACTTTCTTGAATATCCCTTTGTTGTTGAAAATCCCCTTCTTGTGTGGCAGTCTTCACCTCCACAGAGCCCTACAGAAAACCATTTGAGCCAAATATGTCTCACAGGTGACTTTTCTAAATGCTTTTGATTGGTCGACACACGCTGGCTCTGTCTTATTAAACAGTGAAAGAGCATCACTCTGCCAGCCGCGCACAGCTTGTTTCCACAGGTCTGTGCTCCAGCATCGATATCCCGGGCTTCAACAAAGGGCATTTTAAAAGCCAAAAGTTAATTATATTTCACATTTCTGAGCTCAAGGTCTTACATACCTTGAAAGTTGGGCCGAATTCTGGGATCGTAAGTGACCAGTAACCGGTTTAAGATGTTGCTTGTGGAATTTCCTGGAACTCTGGCGATGTCCTCTGGCGATAGTTGTCTATGAAAATGACACATTAAAAAACTCTCTCAAACAAGCTATGCTAGATATAAGGGACAGGTACAATTCCAATTAAATAAATGCTAATTCACCTTCTAAAGAATTAGTAATTCACAGTTAAATGTTAAAATTTGTGGGGTTTTTTGCAATTAAGCCATATATAGGAAAGACAGATTGCCTTATCCAGTCATCAACTAAAGAAGAATATTAATAATATAAGAGAGAAGTAAGGAGCTTGCATTAATTACCGCGCATTACTACACCAACCATACAACGAACCACCTCAGGAATGAAAACCAGAGGGCAGCCGTGCAGTGGGTGATACCCCAGCACTACACCAGTCCGAAAGGACCAGTGTGAGTTTTTTTCCCGGTAGCTGGACTGCCAGTCCTGCCACCAACCCCCAAATTTTTCCCTGTAAGTTGGAGGACCTTCTTATAGCATCGGATGTAGATTAATGTCACACCCAGGATGAAGCAATTGCAAGGGCCCAACGGAGTAGGATCACTCTGGGCATTCAGGGGATTCGAACCAGCGAACTTCCAGTTGCTGACACGGAGCCCTAGCCTCAGAGTCACCACTCTGCCATAATAATATATAGTACACCTGAAAAACATGCCAATAAGCATTTACATATTTAAATTGCCAAGTCGGAGGAAATATGACACACTTCATGGACTGTATATGCTGTCTATTGATATCCTTTGTATTTTTGCCTTCAATAAACCCATCATAAAACAGCAGTGTTATAGGAGGGCATGAAGCATTATAAAAAGGATTTAACATTTCCGTGAAAACGCAACTCGCCGCGCATTCCAGCGCCATGGCCCCGTTGGCTCTCCGCCCGCCTTCGGCACACTTACGAGGGACAGATCACCTGTTTCCCCTTCTTCCCCTTCTTGGCGGGTTTCTCCTTGGCGGAACCTTCCGCCACCCACAGCGAGCAGACCGCCAGCAGCAGTGCCAGTCTCACCAGCCGCATCCTCTCCACCCGAAAATCTATCGGAACAGAGGCACAGATATCACAGCTACGCATGTCAGACTCCACCCACCTGGACTTCACCCCAAAAGTTCACTTTTCCACATCTAACCACAGTCTTTTATTATAGCAGTTCCTACCACAGTTTGATCATTCAGAATCAAGTCACCTAATGCACATTAACAATATACTTCCACAAACATTTGCCTTCAAACTCTTCCAACACACTGCCGTTGGTTTCTCTTTCCTTAACAATCAACTCATTGCACTGCATGTCTTCTAGAACCTTTCAATCTGTCTGTTACAGCATCATCTGAGATCCTTCCTCCTGATTCCCGGGTGTTTTCATGCACATATGTGTCACCTGCATCTCCTGCGATACCCAGATGCTCTTCATCTGGTATCATCCAGCCAGAATCTGCCCAGCAATATCCGCCCTTCCATCTCCTCAGCGGAACAGATTATGTTTTATAATAGCGCTACTGAACATGTCTCCTGCCTGTTAATCCTCACATATGCCTTCCAGCCTTCATGCATTCTGAGTGACAATACATTTTTTAAATTATTATTATTAGCATTCTACTCACCTGACCCAGAAGACAATTAAAATTTAGTTGTCATACCCCAGGATAGGATCAAGAGTATAGGCTTGAGTCCCAGTGAAGTCACAGGATACGTACCATTTTAGGCACTGAAATGACTGACACTGTTAATTTATGGTTTATTCAAAGGTGTTCAGTGACCACTCTTTGTCCTGATTTTTGAACACATTCATGATCATTCACATGTGGTTATTATTAGATTCCAGAAATAAATTAAACAATTATGCTACACCTCTGCTGTTATTTTGTTTCCTTCATAACCTAAAATCTGTGACACTTCCCGGGTTACAGGTTCTCTCACAAACAAGTCATTACATTATATAAACCTGGAAAAAAAACAAAAACAGTTCTGTAGAACTGCAGCAACTTTTCGAAGGATAAACAATTGATATCATCATCAATCAATCAAAATGACATTCGATCATACATTTACTGTCACCTAAGTACACTACGTGGCCTCTCCCGCCTAACCCTGGTATGCAAAATTAGGTGCAATGAAGTGCATTTCATGATTGGCACGACACATTATGTAGATACCCAAGATGTGGAGTCACAGATACACGCGATTACACACCGGCCATTTAAACTACCTTTTGCGACTCGAGATCAGTGCCGCATCGGTATGCTATGCAAAAATAAGGGACAAAACCCGTTCCGTATTGATTCAAAACGGGACGCGCAATTTCATTCTCAAATACGGGACGATTCCGTATTTTAAAGGACGGGTGGCAACCCTAATTGTAATAGCATACGGGGTGTCCAACGATTCTTTTTGATAGCATTTTTAAGTTCCTGCATTTATAACAAGTAATACCCAATGTAGCAGTATTTCAGAAGTAAATCGATAACAAAATATTAATAGATTCGGAAACTTCCACTTCGTATTGCCAATGCTAAACTCTGCCCCTTGCTTCTCGTTTAACTGTATGCTATAGTAAATTAAGGCATTTGGTTTACAACTGATGGTTTTGGTAGAAACAAGGTGAACCTCGTGGTGTAAGTGAAGCATTGAGCAAACTCCGGTATGCATTTCCTGTGTATGACCATCAAACGCATGCACCGCTATACCTATGATCGTTAGCACTTAACGCTGGTCAACACTATTTCACTCACCGATAATGGAGAGAAGGACTGAAAATCTAATTTAACACGCAGCTAAAAACGCAGCTATAGTCGATGCGATGTAGTCATAATGTGGCCCACCACCTAAGGGATAATGAACTCTACAGAGTGCTAATAACTTATATTACTTACTAAGATATTGCGATGATCTCCAAACGATCTTGCTCTGCAAAATTAATGGCCAAGGATGCAACACAACCAATTGCCCGGACAGGAGATCACCATCCAAAGTTATCGAGCGCTTCCTGTTTCCTGACGCAGCTACGTATGACAAGCACAAAACGGGAAATTACAGTTTTAACTTCCGATGGACCATATTATCATCTATCAGTCGGTCCCTTTCTATTTCCATATACCCCTCCCCTCCCGCTCGTATTATGTCTCAGCCGGCCTTCGGGATGACCAAGATGGAGCACGAGTCCCAGCACCTGCTCCGGCGCATGCGCAGGAACCGCAACGCCGCAAAAGCGCCGCATCAGCACCGCTCCAAGATGTGGAGTCACAGCTACCGCGCGAAGATTGCGCAGCGCCAGCATCTTTCTGCGCACGTGTGATCGACTCATTAATTATCGAAGACGTCACGCATATAGAGTTGATATATATATAGCTGACAGCCACAACATAATAAATCTAAAATAATATATGGATAAGAGTTAATTCAAAAATCTTAATTAAATGTTCATTTACTTGACAGACATACTTGAGTCTTTCTGCCGAATAGTTTCCCTGTCTATTGTAGGAAGAACCTCCAGAGATTCTTGTATTTTTCTTCAGATTTGTATCTTAACCTGAAATGTTGGCTGGCTAACCTGTATGATTGGAAACAGGACAAAGTTGACTGACTGGTTGTTATGGTTGCATTGCAGGAGGCCCTTTGGCCATATCAGCACACAAAAACACTATATGAAGAACTATTTCAGACAGAAGGGGAAAAAAGTGTGTGAGCCTTACCAAGACCGCTGTCACACATAGTAATGTTGCCCATATAGTTTACTGCAATTCTGAAAGCTTATTCAGACAAAATGTTCACTGTTACACTTCAGGATCGATGTGACAGGAGGGAATAGAATGGAAGGATGTACACCAGAGAGCCAAAAGGCTGATCTTAATGTCACATAAGCATACAGGCAAATTTCAGCAGCAGAAATCTGAGCAAGGAGATACAAGCACAGAGCTTCAAAGCACATTAACGTGTGCATGCAATCTTTCCGATTGCTCAGATGTGGCTTAACAAGAGATGTCTTTTGTCAAACAGTAACAGAGTGATCTAATGAAACCGAATGCATTCTGGACATGAGGCCTGAGCATTGTGAGATTTCCATTTCCACAGTAAACATACATGAAAAGGTTGAAAAGGTAGATTCAAAGCAAAGTAATACAGCTTTTATTTGCTGAGAGTGGTGTTGAAATGCTGGCCTCTAATTGCGTTCTCCAGCTGAGACTCTACGGGAAGAGTACACAGATATGCCATGCCCTGAAACATCACATTTCTTTTCCTTCAATGCTGTAAAATACAAATTGCATATCCAAAACCACATTACACTGATTAGCATAACCAGTACATTAGATTAAACAAATCTTTTTATGTTTCTGAAATAGCAATAGCTGAAAAATACATTACTATGGAATAAAAGAATGAATCATGCTGGTTTACAACAACCCTGTGATGTTCATAATATCCATTTTTAAAAAAGACAATATTTTGATTGCATACATAGGGAATGGTTCAAGCAAACCCTTCATTAATCAAAACTCACTGTTTTGATTAAATTCTCTTCAAAGACCAGAACACTGATCCAGTGTTATATAGCGGTTAAATTACAGACCTGAACACGTTCCCCCCTGAATGTCGTGGAACATTTCGGAGCCAGAAAAACATACAGGTCTTGAAAATAATAGAGCTGAACAAGGCTGGGGCAATGCAGCAGCCAGCAAAAAGTCCTAACATTAACTCATTAACTCATTAACTCATTAAGATGCCTTCGTCACTTCATCACCAATGCAGAATACTGATGCTTCAAAGAAAAAAGAAAAAAATGCAATTCTCTATGGATGAAAGAACTACAATAAGTAAAATCCATTCATAATTTGCTTTCAGGAGAATACTTATGTAGTCTGCCTAAATGCCACAAATGATATGTTTGTCTGGGCCTATTGTTTATTATATATCAATGATTGTATTATTGAAAGCCAGTCTGTTTGGTTAATTTAAAACATATTGGTTCAAATATCTGTGCAAAAAAATAAAAAATAAAAAACATAGCAGGGACTAGTGAGAAATGCAACAGCTATCTCCGTATGCATGTGAAGCTAACGTAAATCACATGTGCTCCTCTGACAGACAGGGATTACCAGAAAATCCGTGAAGACTGTAAACATGACCGGCTCGCTTGTGCTGACCGGACAGCCACGGCCAACCCTGGCATGTGACGCATTAGTGAATAGCTATCCCCTCGCTTTGATGGGTGGTATCTAGCTATCATCCTGGAGGTAATCAGAAAGGTTTGACATGCAGAGTGAAACACACGTGTTGAATTACGATAAATATGGCCTACAACTGAAACAAAAGAGGCAAGTCTTATGGTGTTATCGTTATAATATTCTAACTTGGCTTTCCTAAAGGTAAACACACTGCCTATAGTTTGAAAAAACTGAAAAGATCTTTTGAGACACAAACAGTTGTGTCTCTCCTGTGCATCCGCCAACCAAATCTCCTAAAGAGAACTAAAGACACGTGTGCATTTTTTAGGTTTCTGCGACCGCAAGCCTCCAGCTATCGTAGATGCCACGATGCTTCTTACTCTCTCAGCACGCTAATCTGGAAACAACTGGCAGAGCTCACGGTTCCAGTGTATACAGCTGGAGATAACTGGCGTCTAACACATCATACAGATGTTCCGAAGACATTTGAACGTCCCTACGCATTATGAGTGCTGGTTCAGAAACCTGCAACAATAGGAGAAAAAAAACAAGTATTTGTTCAAATAGCATTAACTATATGGCTAATATTAAGCTAGCAGTTAATTAAGGGCTATCCTTAGCCTTGTAAGTTGCCCTCTTCTGCCAAAGGCAGAACTGGTTGAAGAGACCACCAGGTGTCTCTAGCTCGTAAGCAAAAGTTTACCGTTCTGGAACCTTGTAACGTGAGGATACACATTGCCATGAATCATGGTTGTACGCCTCCCTCAGATATCATTCCCGACAATCCCCCACAGAGCCTCTAAAAAGCCGTCCAAAGCTTTATCGGCATATTTATTCATTTTCGTACAAATCAGAGACGAGGCAATTCACAAGTACCGCCGGGCCGTGCGGGGAACGAGAGGAGGCCATGGAGACAAAATACCTAAGCTATTCAGACAAAACCTTGAGGGGAAAAAAAGAGGGAATATAAAGAAAATGTTTCTGCACCAGAGTGCAGACATCTGCTCTTTCCCGGCACAAAATGCAACCTGACACCTTCAGGCAGACAAAAGAACAGGACCTTGCACCAGATGCCGGTTTGACGATCCACTGATAAGTTGCGCTAAATGCTTATAACTCACTCACTTTAACATTAAACGTGCGTTTTGATCTCCTATGATTTTCCAACATCCCGTCCAGCGCCTTGGCTGCGATGCACACTCTGACGTATACTGCCCAGGTTTTGCATCATGGATTAAGAATTACAATAAAAATCGGTAAGCACCCCCCCCCCCCCCCACCTCCCTTTTTAAGAAAGAAGGTAGTTTAAGGGAATATAAACTCTTAGAAGATTCTGTTCATGGGTAAAAAATAAGAATGAGCACATGAAAAGCATTTCATGCGGTCATACCCTATGACACAAATTGGAAACAGGAGGGAAGGATTATTCTCTCTTATGTGACATTAAGCTCAGCCATCCCCCCAACACGTGGTGCCCAAGCCAATCTTTCAACATGGTGGATATTGCATCTTTCTACTGCTAATTTAAAGAAATGGCTCCCTTTGTGTTTTGTCTTCATTCATCTTAACTGAGGAGATTTTTTTCTATTCAAGCAATTCCTACTGCACCACAGTGCATCTCTTTCCAAGGCGGCGATATGGCGAGTTACAGCCTTAATTCACCGCGGACGCACAAACTCACGGCGGTGACAGTCGGGTCACGAGGCCGGTGGGGGGCAAGGGGGCAGGTTCCCAGAGCAGACGCTGCTGGACGGCAGGCGTCGACGGCCGCGTCGCGGGGTCACCATGTCGCCTGATTTAAGCCACATTCCGCTAACAGTTCCATAAGCTACGTGAATAGCCCTCGCAGTTCAGTGACCCGAGTGACAGAAAACTAAGATATTATCGTATCACCAGTATAACAGCTCATTAATCCATATGTCAGACCGCATACCCAAGAAAGGGTGAGCCTGGAACCAATCCGGCACAGTGTAGCACAGGGGACACCCGGGATGGGCTGTCAGACCAGCAGACACAGGGGCAGGCGATGGACCCTCAACCCAAAAGGTGTCAGGCCACAACACAGGTCCAGTGTACAGTACCACCCTATAGCGGTTAAATTACAGACAAAGCCCTAACATTAACTCATTAACATGCCTTCGTCACCTCATCACCAATGCAGAATACAGATGCTTAAAAAAAAAAAAGAAAAAAATGCAATTCTCTATGGATGAAAGAATTACAATAAGTCAGTTCCATTCATAGTTCGCTTTCAGGAGAATACTTATTTAGTCTACCTAAATGATATGTTTGTCTGGGCCTATTGTTTATCATGTATCATTATCTATACCGAAGAATGCACTTTAGCACACCGGAAAGATGACCCTTATAAGGCTCTAAGGAGTTTTCCTCCACTGTGTTGCATACAGTTTTATAAAGAGATGCCAAACCGGACGTTGCAATTACCATTTTATTACTTACAATGTGAAAACTGAATGTCTCGAAGGAGTAGAGCAGTAAAATGCTGATTATGAATCCTGAAATCATCCGACGTGTTTCTTCGTTAAAATCATCAGCAGGTCTGCCTCTGAGTCAGCTGTTTGGATTTACTTTATATAAAATTGGTATTCCTACATACGACTCTCTTTTGCATATCAACATATACACATCATTTGTCCCCATGTGAAGTTATCCTATCAAAACCGACGTTTGTAAACGTCAGGGTACTGCGTGGATAATGATAAGAGAATAACATGTTTAATTTTGGTAAAGCGCTTACAATAACTTGAATTTTATCACGTATATATTTAACGCGTGTAACGAAAGAGCGCGTCTTCGGTTACATTACGGAGCAGGAGCGACTATTTAGTTTGGGCGTCCCTGTGTGAGCGGGAGGGGTGGGGGGGAGTTCCCTTGACTGGGAAGTTTGACTTTATGTACAGCACCTGTTGTGTCGCCAGTTGGCAGTCTGGGTCCACTCATGCTTCAGACGCCGCCGCCTCAGTACTGCCTCTCGATATATGGGACTAGACTTCACGCAGCATCGGGAGTCCGTTTTAAGGGTATCGTCCGGGAAAAGTTGGGATTTTTGCGAAGGACCCGCAGAACTGTGCACGTCTCCGCTCGCAATGAAAAAATAATGGACGCGATCGAGTACTTTGGAGACGACTGATAGGATAAAGTGGCAGCGACTCGAAAACGAAGGACATGGACCATTAAAAATCCATCATAAAAGTACAGGAAAGTTCATCACGTTAATTGCACGCCTCAGGGTAACCCGGCATATGCGGACGGTGCACAGTCTTTAGACTTGCTTGATCAACGTTAAAACTTTCGCCGGAGTTTTAACAAAGTAAGCAGGTGCTTTGTGTTTGCATCCCACGGAGTAGACTTGCGCGTCGGCGTGCCTCGATTCAACTTTTCTGGAGGGTCTGTGGGTGCATCAAATAGACTAGCATGTAAAGTTTCTTTTTTTCTCCTTTTACCGACGTGAAGGGGACTTTTTGATCCGATTATGTGGATACCAGTTTGTCCGCCGATGCTTTTAAATCGGGATACCGGCTCTCGCACCCAGCACAGATCGTGAATGGTGGCAAAACACGTCCTGAGACGCCCGGCTCTGAAGTCCCATCCATAGGTCTTGCAGTTCATCGTCATCCAAATGATCCTGTTATTGTTGTTCCTCCTTGTGTCGTCTGCTCAGCGTCATGGATCGGGGGCTGAATCAAGTGTCGGCAACACGTTTCAACACTCCGGCTTGAAAGGGCTGAGCGGTAAGCCGGCATGTGGGCCTCTCCCCATCACAAGTGTGTAACACTAACCTCGGGGGCTTCAAACGCCGCTCTCCCCCCCCTCTTCATCTGCTCCTTTACTTTAAAGGGTTTAAAGCGCAGCGCTTTTCTTCCTGACGGACATTTCCCATGTGGTCAATTGAAATGAATGAACACCTTTTGTTCGGCGCACGCTGGATAAACCAGCGCAGGAAACGTAATGACTTTTTAACTTTTAAAGTGTAACCTCAAGTGAAGTATAGAGAGTTGGGGGGGGGAAAACCTCACTTTTCATATCTCTTGAGATTTGGTTTCGGTGTAACTATTAAAGGAGACTTTTCATGCGGGCGAACAGCCGCGGGCTGTGTAATTTGCGTACCTTCTGAACCCTCCCTGATTTATGCTTTGTTTCACTCGATTGGTCAAATACCAACTTCGGTTTAAATTGAGGGCCTGGTGATTTTTAAGCATTTCAAAGTAAATAAAGCGATTTTTTATATTAATGTTGCGTTTCAAATTATTCTCACGTTCCCCTTTTAAGGCTCGCTTACTAATTCTTCATTTAGCGTGTGATGGTGTGAGAAAGTCCAAGTGACTTGCTTATTATGGCCTTAAAACATGGATTAGCTATTGATTAATTGATATTTAGTATTAATGTCTCAAAAGGGCCAGCTAGTTGTGTTTAATGTTTAATATAAGGTCAACTTCACTCAAAAATTGCAACTTGCTGAACATGGTTTTATTTGTTGATTATTAAGCCTTGTAACACGTTTATATGTTTAATCTGTAATTGCATGCCCTTACCATGCCTTAACTCATCGTTTTTGGCTTGGATAACTTGCCTTGGCACTTACTGCTCTCTGTATTTATTTACTTTTCCTTGACTGGCTCTCTGATTCACCCAGTGCATAAATTTTTATATACTCTCTCCCTCTCCCATTTCAACTCTTTCAACTCTTGACCCCGCAGCAGCATTTCACGCAGCCCCATTTAACTCCGTAAAGGTTCACGTTCACTCTCCTGCCCTCAAGTTTAGAGCCAGGCACGCTGACTCGGTTTGCAAGGCAGATGCCGGGCTCCAGGACCAAGCCCTTTATTTAAGGCGACGTCACCCGATGCTGTCGCAATAAGGATCGCCCGCGCAGTGCAAGGAGCGCGGCTCAGTAAGCTCAGGTCTGTGATGAGTATCTAATTCGATTCAGGAAGTCGGCGCTGGGGACGAGTCTGCTAAAAGGAGCAGCTGTTCCTTCAGGGAAGAGCAGTCGAAGAGTATCCTTTCAGAAGAGCAGCTCAATTTTGCCAGCTGATATCAAATGCCCGTGGACCAGACAGTATTGATTGGTCCAAGCGGTCTTGTGCCCAGATGCACTGAACGTATAGGCTGCTTGCTGAGGACTGGGTTATTCAATGGCTATCCAGACCAGGCGAGCGCACCTGTGATCCACACAAACCCCCCTTTTTGCTAAACCGGCCCAGGTACCTCCCTGGCCCCATGTAACCCCGTCAGCTGTGATTTGGTTTATGTCTCTTGTGCTGACAGTTCATAAGATTAAGGGACTAGCCAGCATCAGCTATGAGACGCACAAGGTTTTTTTTGTGTACCAGGGTGGCCTTATAATTGAAAGATAACCAAGGAAATTACGATAGCCCCCGCCAAGTTCATTTTTTTTCTTTTTTGAAAACTGAGATTTGTGCCTCAGTGTATAATTAAATTCTCTGAAGAGAAGTTCATTTTGGTTCAGCAGGAGGCTATCAGGAATGGAAATTAATTTATCATAATCGTAGGGTAGCGGGAACCGGCGAATGCTTTTAGGCGATGTCAGAACAGATTTTATTTAAACTGGAACACGCTTTGCCGCATGCTTGCGGCCAGGAGGTGGAGACAAATTTGTGGTCCAATCACAGGTGGCTCACATGCTTAATTGGTGAGTAATGTCCAAGGTCCAGATGACAGATGTGGGATGTATTCATTTTCATTTGATGATTTTGAGTGGGGGGTAGGAGTCTTCAGTCTTTCCACTCTGTAACAAAGGGCAGAACGGCAGAGGTGATGAAAGTCGTTACTCAAACATGTCGTCGGCCATCTCATCCATGCGCACCGTAGCCCACCTGCTGTAGGGTGTTGCTGCACTAATTTAGGGTTAGGGATTAGGAAAAAGAAAAAAAAAAAAGCATAATGTTTTGCACATTAATGGAAAAGGATGTGCTGCATTTTCGCAGACTCGATCATTAGTGTATTCATTATTACATCATTGCGTCATTAGTTACTGGGCCCTTTACCTCATTGTCTGAGGACATGGTGTGTGATTTTTGTACTGAGGCCCGTCTGGCACCGTACAGCCTTTACTGTGCAAGGTAAGAGGATAACAGGAAACTTGCTGAACGTGCTGATGCGATTCTTCGGTTCGGATTGAAGACGAGTCGGAGCCCCTTAGCACATAACCCAGAAAGCAGACGGGGGTGGGGGCGGGAGTAGGAAGTAAACACGGCGTGACGAGGGAGAGGAGCCTGTTCGTGAGCTGACCTCATTCGGCCCCTCAGCAGTTGTGCTGGTGACAGAGCTAATTTCGGGTGTTGACCGTAAGAAAATGAGGCAGCGGTTGTTAATGTTGATTTTCGGCAGACGTGCAAGTTAATCCCATCGTTCGGGCCGCTGTATCTGTGCCACATGTGGCTGCAGGCCTTGCTTATGGACCCAAGAGTGATCTTGTCAGCGCTGGGCCCCTGATCAAGGTCCTTAATCCTGGAAAATTGCTCCGGGGTGCCGAATCAATGACAGACCCTACGCTAGGGGTCTTAAACTTAAATAACCTGGGGGCCACTGGCTAGGAGATCTTTGCTTGAAGCAGGCCACGTCAGCTTTTCTTGAGCTGAAAGCAAGGTGTGTGTGTGTGTGTGTGTGGGGGGGGGGGGGATAGAATGACGTAATATGTTTTTTTTAATTCTCCGTGGCAAAGGGAAGATCGATCTGCGGACCACATTGAATAATGAATTAAATGCATACCCCTTCGCTTTCGCCCCAGTCTTTACTGTGATGTGTGTCCCGTAGGAGAGTAACACCAGATGCTGGGAAAATGAAAGATTTCCTATGTACCTGCACTTGTTCGAATGGCAGATGAAGTTGCAGTGGCATCCATAAAGAGTTCGGCCAGACAATGAAGCACAGTTTACAGATAATAAGCGCTGGAAGTTTTTTTTACTTTTCATTGCAAAATTTAGTGGCCTAAACCACTTTCATTCATATTTTTTTTTCTGTACTGTAACTGCAGTGGAATGCATTTTATATTTTTATGGTTTATTTGATTGATTGATTGATTGACTTTGTTAATCCCACAATGGGGAAATTTCTTAGAAACAGCAGCATTAGTAAAAATTAAAAAACAGTATAACATGATCCGTAGGATCAGCAATATAGTATAAATAAACAATATAAAATATAAGTATAACAATATAAAAACATATATAGAATATATGTAAATATATGTATATAAAACAATATAGACAAAACAATAGAAAAACAATATCACAACTATATAAGTATTAGTAAAAAAAATATAGAAAAAAAAGACCATGCACCATGCCAATAATATGGATGAACAGGGAAGGGGATGAATATGTCACTGCAGTGATGCGTTGTACAGTCTTATGGCTGTGGGGAGGAATGAGCGGCGGAATATTAATAATTAGTAACATTCGCAGAACATATTCCCATTATTTATATTTGCCATACTGATATGACGGTCGGTTTGATTGTTTACTTGATTCATTCTCTGTTAAGCGATGACCTCTTAATGACTAGAAAGTAAGTAAAAAAAAAAAAAGTAAACTAAAATTAAACATCTAAAGAAGTTCTTTGGCAATGCAGTGGAAATGTCAGCCTGTCCATGACACTGTATCACTGCGGGCTGATTGCTGTATAGCAGTGAGGTAAACTGCACGACTGAATAGGGTTTGTGCAGTTAACCACTTGAGAATGGCTCATCATATGGGACATTTTGTACTGTAAAGGAAGAAAATCTAGATGGGGGGGGGGGGAGAGAGGCATATTTTTAAATGTCCATAAAACGGAGCTTCTAGATGAGTCTGAGAAGTGTGTTTTTGGGGGAGTGGGGGACGAGTCCGGTTACACCCGTCACAGCGTGAGCCACAGCTTTTCAGCCTGTGTCGGAGACGGTGTCACGTGTCTGGCATTCACAGACGCCACTGCTCGCCTGGAGTTTGTCATCCGCTGGGCTGCGTGTGTGTGTGTGTGTGGGGGGGGGGGGGGGGGGGTTGCTGGTTCGGCCCGCGTTAACGCATCACCGGTACAGTAAAAAAAACCCCGGGAAAGATTGGGTGG
>JABFDZ020000087.1:2474282-2522132 GCA_019775955.2 Pollimyrus isidori | reverse complement strand
AGGATGTGACTGTAACAGCTGTTGAATACACACACAAACAACTAGTAAGTGACTGTAACAGTTGGTAAACAAGGGTACAAACACCTAGGATATGACTGTAATAGCTGGTAAACACAGGTACAGATACCTAGGATGTGACCGTAACAGCTGTTGAATACAGACACAAACAACTAGGAAGTGACTGTGACAGCTGGTAAACAAGGGTACAAACACCTAGGATGTGACCAAAAGAGCTGGTAAACACTGAACTGTACATATCTTTAGCTGTATTTCTGGGAATGCCCTCCCATTGTTATGTAGATTTTCTCCAGTCTCCTCCCACAATCCAAAGATACCCAGGTAGGGTGCTGATCGCCATACGGACTGGCATCCCATCCAGGGTGTCCCCTGCCCTGTGCCCTGTACTACCTGGGATAAGTTCTGAGATCACCATGACTCTGTACTAGATAGGCTGTGTGAAATAGTGCAGAATCATTGCCTTTATCTGATAACTTGATATAGGCCGCATTTAATGTATGTATGTTTTCTGTCCTGTTAGGTATGACTTTGTAGAGATTGAGGACCCTGTCGAAGGTACCATTCTGGGCCGGTGGTGTGGATCTCAGGCTGCACCAGGAAAGCTTGTGTCCAAAGGGAACCAGATTTGGATCCAATTCCAATCTGATCAGTATCTTCCCTCCAAGCCTGGATTCTGCATCCGGTATTCCCCGGTCCCTGTGGTAAGTGCCATGTCTCTTAACAGCCTGTGCAATTAACAATTAATACCATTATTATAAATGATCGATTTCATGTATTATGTTCTCTTGAGGGTAACGTGTGGCTCAGTGGGCTAAGCCTATATGCCTGTGATCAGAAGGTCATTGGTTTGACCCCCGGCCCTAGCACAATAATCATGGCTGTGGGCCCTTCAGCAAGGCCCTTAACCCTCAGCTCCATGGGTGCTGCTACGGGTGGCTGCCCTTCACTGCCAAGCTTGGTAGCCGAATGCAATCAGACCAGTTTATATTTAATTTATGTAAAACTTTATAAAATAATCATGCAACGTTTTGTTATGGAGCGATACACCAGGTGTGTGTGTAAACAGAGTATTATTTCAATAAGCCGTAATGCACACATACTATTTAGAAACCGTGACTCACACATAGACTCACACAGACAGTTGGAGTTACACACGGTCACCTATAAGGTGTCCAAACAGCTCCTGCTCAGAAAACCTCAGGCTAAACACTCAGAATCCATGCCCTTAAATGAGTTTAATCAAAATACTGTACGCTTCCTCTCTACAAAAGCCAAGATTACAAGGGATTGCAAAAACAATACCGTCATAACCCACACATCCCGCCCATTGAATGCCATATCTTACTTTCCACAAGCAATACCGTTTTTTTTTTTCTTCTCTTACTTTGTCTGCTTTTTCTGCAACAGTGTTCAGGGAATGTGCGTAGTGCTGTGGATATGTTTTGTTAGTAGTCATGCCAAATCCTAGAAGTCTTACAAGTCCAACAGAAGAGCCCCACAAACAATGTGAGCCGAGTATTAGACTGTGGATGAATTAGTGCCCTGATTCATACCTCTGTTTGGACACAAATGGGGGATTAGGGAGATTCGGCTGGTGCTGGGCTTTGCACACAGGCTCGGCCCCTCGGAGTCACTGCATTGTGCACTGACCCCCCCCCACCCATAGACCCCCCCGGACCCCCCTGAACCCCTCCCCTCCCCAGACCACACATGCAGAAACATGATGCATAACTGCTGACACTCTCCAAAAGCCATGAGATAACTTTAATAAATACTTTCCCAGGAATTACTCACTGTCAGCTTGCAATTATCCTGCAGTGTTTTACTGGCAAGATTTCCCTTTAAATCAATTAATTGCAAACAGATAGGGGCTCCGCCATATAACCAACTACCCCTCGTCCACCTAAAAAAGAACATATCAGCTAGCCTTACTTTTTTGGATTCAGATTTGTGGGTTTCTTGACTGAAATATCTGTCACGTGCCTTTTAATTGGCTGGTTCTCAGAGTGATAATTTTTTTTTTCCATGCAATTTTTTTTTCTGTCCTGCTAAAAATTGGTATTCGTTAACTATTTTATTATTCCATTATGGGGGAAACTCAATTCCTCCACACTTTTATTGCTCGCTAATCAGTCTTTCACCAACATAATGCTCTCATAAATATGGAAATGCATTCCGTTTGGTCTGACTGCCAGATTTAGTGCATGTTTAATAAGGAAGTTAAACCATATAAGTTATCAATACAGAACAGCAGCTTCGGATAGATAGACCACTTCGCATGACTTGCCCAGCTGCAGATGAACAGGGGTGGTCTTTTAGTAAAATGTCTGCCCTCTATTCACCATCAAGTTAGACCATTAAAAAAACCAACTAACCAGACCCTGGGTGGATGGATGTATGGATGGAAGCAAGATGAATTATAACAATACAGCCGAGGCGTGACTCTTAGGTTGTGCATGAAATCAGAAGGTTGCTGGTTCAAATCCTAGAGTCAGCAGAGTGAGGTCAGCAGTAGCCCCCTGAGTAACGCCGCTAGTTCCTAGTTGTTTGTGGGACTGCCTGAACCTACCTTCTTGATTGGATGTCACTTTGGAAGAAAAATACCTGCAAAAAAATTTAAGACACCTGCAAACCTGCCCGCAATGTTGCCAGTTCAAAATGCCACCCATGAACCCACTGGGCTAAACCCAAGGCTTGTGCCAGTGCAGTGCAATTGCCTCCTTTTGTGCTTGTGGAATTGTTTCCCCATCACCGCCCCTTTCCAATTTCTGCCGGTTACGTTAGCCAAATCTTGTCATCTCCTTTGGTACACGTCCTGATAACTGTCCCGTGGTGCATTGTAGCGTCACTCATCAAATGCAGTCCTGAGGGGATATTTCCTGTTTGCGGTAGGACGGGGATTTTCGAGGCACCTTTGTGAGGCTGTTTGCACAGTGTCCCTGCAAGTCCAAACTCTAAATGGGCCTTATTGTTACAGTCGAAGAATGGTGCAACTTACATTTATTACTGCATTTTTGATATCTATCAGATGGTCTTTCTATCCTTAACAGCGTGTAGGCAAAGTTTATTGCTTAAATATATATATATATATATATATATATAGTTGGCAGAAACTTTGGTCCTGTTAAAAGTATCACTGTCACTTGAATCACTAAAAATTACCTCAGGATATAAAAAGCTCCAGTAAGTAGCTGAGAATTTTTATATTCTTAAAAAGAAGAAGAGTGTCCTTCTTGATCCTGGTTTGTGGGGCACATCCAGTAGTTGCCAGTACCATATGATTTCCAGTTAACACTTCCCAGTATTGAAAGCACTCTTGACCTTTCTATAGCCCCAGGGAATCATGGGAAACAGGATAAGAAGCTAAAATAGGGGGAGGAACTGCGTTACCATATATAGCTGAAGTGTTAAAGAATGAAGTCCGTGAACTGACAGAACAGATTTAAAGATGGATATTAAATTTTATGTCGTCTTTACATTTGGTCATTGGATGGTTTCTTTTAGTGTAAACTGTTGCCAGAAAAGTAGCAGTCTTTAATTAGCACATTATTGAATTTTTAGTTAAATTTGCTCGTAACATTAAAGTCTGCAATCTAAAGGATTAATTGGAAAGAAGTTTGTGTCACATTGACTTGTCTTTGGACTGGAGAAGCATCGTGACAATGCGGAGGACATTCTGACTTTATATATGAAACTAGAGCCCTGACCCCAGAAGTGTGAGACGATGGTGCTAACCACCGTACCACCATACCCCTTTGTGAAAGTTCATTACTACCTTTATCTAAAATAATTACAATCATTTTCATGAAAACAAGACCCCCTTGTAGGTCCATATACTACCAATTTTTTTTTTACCACAAGCAACGCGGCACATTCAGTTCTACAAGAGCTGCAACATTGACCCTTGCTTTCCCCCTTCTTTTTCTTGGGCTGAGATCAGACTCAGATGTCTGCTGTTAAACTGTCTGCCCTCCCCGGGGCAACATGTCTACGCCAGGCTGTAACTGGAGGACAAAGCGAGGGCGTGTCCTGCCTGGCCTCCCGTCACGGTGCTACTGGGCTAATGTACGGTTTTCCTTCTAAACTCAACCACAGATTTGAGGGACGCCATTTAAAATTTGCTCTAAAACGTTTTCAAATGTGTTTTTTTTTCCCCAAGACCTAAACAGATACACATCACCCAAGTAATCATAATATTAGGGTTGGAAGCACTCACTCTGGTAGTTTCTCATGTATTATATTATTAAATGTTTAAAAACCTTCAGTGAAACACGCTATTCAGAAATGCATCCTATTTAATGGAAGGTGGCCATTTTAAACACCTATCCTAAAAAGAACAATGTTTATCTTTTACAGGTCCTACGTGTCTACACTTATCTTTTGTGTTAAACTTATCTATAAATAGGAGCTGGGCTTGGCGTCCTTTCGGACAGTGCAATCTGGACATTTATTACTCTGAGATGAGATGTGCCCTCGTGAAAGTGATGTGAAGTCACGAGGACACCCAGTCTGCCTTTGTGTTATTTTTGTACCACATGAGGAGGAGGATATCTAGAAAACCAATCATTCGCCTCCACACTGACACACAAAGTTTAGCTTAAATGCGCCTGAAGGCTTTTTTAAAAGGAAACTCCTTATAACTCCATGTAAAAATATGACCGTGGGGATGTCTGTCGTGGGCCACAGCGGTCGTCAGAGCTCGTTAGTGAAACATTGATCTCTCATAATCAAAGATACCCATTGTATTTGTTGTCTTGTGTCTGACGTGTGGGTAGCTAGCTGCCGTGATAGCTGTGGTGTTATAATGTAACAGGAAAAAAAGCTCTGGTTAAACATACTTCTTGTCCGCCAGACATGCCTGCTGCAAGGCTTTCGGATAATGTAACAGTGGCTTTGGCCGCACGCTTTACAAACCGTTCTGCTTATTTTATAACATGACAGGCCAGCTAAGGAACAGACGGATCAGGTTCATTCAGTTTCTCGCTGCTCCCGACTGCATCCCTCAGTATATGTGTAACTCAAAAAAACACCATTCGAAAGCTCTATGTCAGATATTCACAAGATCCTTGTGTTATCCTGTGTCGCAAAATATTTATCCTGAGTCATTATATTTTACCATGCTGGAGAGCAAGACATTTTTAGGTTGTGGATATTTCTCTGTTTTAATATTCCTTTAAAAGTGTCATTTTTAGGGCTTGTTTGCCAGCACTGTTCTTCATGGATTGTATGTAAACATAACTATTTTGATGGATTCTTTTGAATAAATCTAGTATTAAACGATGAATTTTAATATCTGAGCTAAGAATAAAGTTCTATAATCCGCTTTGGCCGCAGGCTGTGTTTTTTTCAGCACTTGGTGGAGAAATGGGCCTCGGAGAGCCAGTACAGGTGAGGCAGGCAGTAATAATCGAGCCCAGTTTTGACACAGAGAGGCAGCTAATGTAATTACCTGCAAAGTGCCGATCTGTCATTGCTATCAGGTCTGGGTGCCGGGTGATGGAATCCCATTTACATGCCTCAGCTACGGTACCTCACGCGCGACCACACACCTCTGTGCCCCTGACCCCAACCCCACCCCACCCCGTCCGCAAACCCAGAGCTACCGAAACTCCCAGCTTGTGGGGGCCGCGCTGGAAAAAAGGCGGCGATTCCTGCTCGCCGCTTCCACGAGGGAAACATAAAAGGGCAATAAACCCCCCCGACATAATTTTTTTCGGAAGACATTCTGGAGGCATCCGGCGCTGGGGCAAGAAGGTTGTTAAAACAAGAAGAACAGAAGATAGATTGACCAGAGTGAAATTGTCTCTCGCACTTTGGTCTACAATGACACCCCCCCCCCCCAGGCTCAAAGAAGCCTTGTTTCACAGTTTCCCAATCCTGTACTAAAGGTCCTTGTTATCCAACACTTACCACAGCAAAGTGGAGGAACTTGGATCGGATTGGATCCCAGGCAGAGGAAAGCCTGATAGCTTGTCATTTCTGCCGAGGCAGTACGGCCGGGGTAAGCAGTTGAAGTGTGTGGCAAAGGCAGGACCGGCTCTCCGAATCGGCGCATTGATGTCGCTAAATAAACCACTTCACTGTTAAGTCATGGGTTCATTCTTAGCCCGATCTGTAAATAATGCATCAGTCTCTCTTCCATAGCTTAACTCTCCTCTCCAGTGTCGGCCGCCTCAACGCGTCCAACCTTCAATTCGTCATAAGGCACTACGACAGAGGTGTCCTCCGCATCAAACTCATCGTCACGATGTTTCACTGTCAGGCTGACACAGTGTTTCAGTTTCCAAAACGGCGGGGAAAAAGTCCGCTCGCTTAAACGTTCCAGTCAGAGTTACCGATCAAAACCAAAGGGATGAATAGCTTTTATTTTTTTGGACTTATGGATGCTTAATAGGTTTAACAGTGAAGCAACGTTTAGAGTGTGATGAAAGGAGGCTTCACTGCGATGGCTGTCTCACGCACTTCTTCCTTATTACGGTCTGTCCAACGAAGCGCAAGTATCTCGCAAATGGTCGCAATTATTTGTTTGTTTAATTTATTTTTGTTTGTTTGTTTGCGGATTCCTGATCTTCATCCTTACTAAGCAGTCCTTTCCCCCTGTCGAAGCCTCATTGTCAAAGATCTTTTGCTCAGGCCGTTGTAGTACAATGGCCTTCGTTGTTTTTTACTCAAAAAAGTGTATAATACAGTATTCTGCTTGTGCTGCTTTGTGGGGTATGGCAGAGCTACAAGCCCATAGAAAAAATGAAATATCTCTTTAATTCGGCACACAAAAAACTACAAAGAAGAGGGCTTTTGTTTCTGGTCCCCAGATATTTCCAGAATTCTGCAGAAACTTTATTATTATTTTTTTTAAATAATAATTTAATAATGACTTTAATACATAGCTGTGTATGTGTTATATGACACACCAATCTTCTCTCCAGATGGGACATTTACAGGGTAAAATAATAGCTCGATAATCAGATTCAGAGTGGGCTTGCTTTAAATATTATATAAATGCATTATTGCCAAAAGTAGGAGCTCTGCTTAGAAATGTAATAACTGAAGAATTAAATAAAGCAAAAAATGATCAAAATGTGAAATATTTGTCAAATATGCTAAAATACAGTATTACAGTACATTAAGTCCCTCATTGATGTTTTGTTTCATTATAGGGCTATTTTTATAACTGTTGTTTTGTGGATAGTCGATTCATTGTGTTTGTACTGCAAAACTTCAGACCTATTACCAGGAACACTTAGAGGAATGAGGTTTCCAGGCTGGTGGTAGGCGTGATTAACACACCCTGCTGATCACCTATTGGTTATCATGCAGTGATTGACAGCACACAATAGTTCCAACCTCCCACCACTATTTGCTGGTATTCAAATACATGCTAATAATATGTTAATACAGTGGAGAGCAGTATGCAATATATCATAGATTCACATTTCCAACTGTGTGGGAAACTCAGGGCTCTTGAACCGGACGCAGCTGTGGTGTCCAGTCAGCAGCCATTTCGCCTTGCAGGGTGTAAAAAGGTTAATTTGCTAATTAATGCTCAGATGGATTAGGGATTTGCACAGCAGGCCGCCTGTAAGGATTTGGGTCTGACAGGTTACAGCAGTCTGTAATCTGCTCACCCAAACCGCAGGGCGACACAGTCAAGGAAACCAACTCGGATACAGTAGCTGAATTGAGGAAAAAAATCCTGCATAATGGCTCAGGATTCAATAAATTGTGATTTTCTTCAATAACATATTAAATATATAAAACTTGCATTTTTAATTTATATTTTTAATCGAAGGTGAATATGAAATGGATATTACTGTTCGGCTTGCCTTTATGGTATTGGGTTTTTTAAATTGTCTTTCATATTACTCTTGTGCAGCAAGAGAATTGGTTTTTAGTACAGATTATACTTTGAAAATATAAGAATTTAAAAGTCTTGCACGAACCCTAAGTGGTAGTTATCATTTCTCAGCAGTTACGAAAGTTGCAGTATGGACAGTCATGTCTGAGTTTGCCAGCGTATATTTAGGACAGACCCTTACTGTGGTCATTCTTTGAAGTGTTTAAGACCAAGTCATGAACTGTGACAGCAGGCAGCCAGAATGCCAGGGCAGTCCTGCTCATTGTCAGTGGGCACCTTCTTCCTGTGCTGGCCCCGAGTGCTGTGATTTGCTGGTGCATGGGACAGCCCCGTCCACTGAACACCCCCCCCCCCCCCACAGTGCTGTGATTTGCTGGTGCATGGGATAGCCCCGCCCACTGAACACCCCCCTACCCCCCCCCGTTTAAAAAGCACAGTGCTCTTGGCATTTTGCAAAGCTGCAGCGTTGAGTATCAGAGCTGCCAGGACAAGACACATTTGTCCTGTGTTTGATGCGTGTAGAAAAATATTTAAAGGGCAAAGTATGCTTAATATTTTGGCTTTAAACTGAGACAAGAATAAACTTAATATGCGCTAATTAGTTCAGTCTGTGATGAAGACATAACATTATATCCTGATCTTTTTAAGTACCACAGCATACCAACCTGTAGTGTCCTTAGGGGTAAACATGAAACATATTTAGTCTTCTACTATGACTCCTCTCTCTGCAAGCAAAAGAAATTAGTTTTGGTAACGGGACGCTTAATAATGCCAAAACAAGGTGAGTCAAGGTTATAAATCCTATCCACTCTGTACTGGGAAGTGGACCCTATTCCAATCAGTCCAGGCCACAAGGCAGGGGAACACTCTGTAGTCGACTGTGGGATGTATGTATGCTACAGGCAGTGTAACAATACCATTTCACCTAAAGCAGTGTTTCCCAACCTAGTCCTTCTAGTCCTTGGGGACCCCCACACGGTCAAAATTTTTACTCCCTTCCATCTCCCAGTCCAATCTTTGCTTGAGGGAGGAAGCACAAACATGGACCATCTGGGGGTCCCCGAGGACCGGTTTGAGGAACATTGGCTTAAACTATGGTTTTGGACTTGGAAACCAGAGTACCAGGAGAATGGATCAGGAGAACATGCATTGCTGGAGGTGTCGGGCAACAGCGCTGTTCACCGAGCCACCATTCCTGCTCCCCACTGCGTCGGGACATCATTAAAAAATAAACACTCTCTCCTGTCTTGAATCCAGAAAGTTCTGGAGCCAGCGGCCCCAGCGGAGTTGCCCCCTTCTCTGCAGAGTCTGGAGGTGTTGACTGAAGCTGTGTCTGGCCTCAGCACAGTGGAGGAAGTCATGAAATACCTGGAGCCGGATCAATGGCAGCTCCACATGGAGGATCTCTACAAGCCAGCATGGCCCATGCTGGGCAAGTCGTTCTTTCATCACAGGAAAGCCAGAGGTAGTTCTGTTCCTTTGTCTCCTTTGCTTACCTATTGTTTTCACTTGGGAAAAACAACTGCAATCATCCTTCCCAGCCTCAGCCATCTTTTTTACTGCTATAATCCCTACAAATATTCATGTATTAATCCAGTTAGGGCAGTGTTTCTCAACCTAGTCCTTCAGGACCCCTAGACAGTCCACATTTTTGTTCCTTCCCCAGCTCCCAACCAATCTTGAACACTGGATACCTGGTTACACATGTTACAGGCTGAGAAGGAGCAAAAATGCAGACTTTGATCCAGAACATATTCTGGGAATACCAGGACATCGTTGGCCAATCGCAAATACACAGCCATACTTCGGGTCTCGGGGACTTGACCACCTGATCACCACAAAGCCAGAAAACAGTTGGCGAACTTGCCAACATGTTGGACAACAATGCTGCCCCAGCGAGAACAATGTTTTAATTTATCTAAATCCCACCAAACAGTCTATGACGCCATTGCATTTTCTTTCTGCTCTGGTCTTCTCTTTATTGGGCAACCTGTACCTGCAACCCTTTTTGGGATAAGCACCTGATACCAAATTTCAAGGTATGCAAAGATTTGAAATAAATATACAGAAGCAGTCAAATGTTAGAGCACACCTGTGCTCTAAACTCTTGTATACTTGTCTACTAACAGGAACAGAAGTTGGTCTTATAGACTAATTTGAAATAGGGTTCCGTAGGCATGTGTTTGTATGATGGGGTAGTGGAGGTAGTGAGAGCATGGATTCTGCATGTGTGGATCTCTCTATCAAGCATGATAGAAGCAATGTTGGGGGTTGCTTTGTTGGTGAGAGCTGGTGATTTTTACCAAATCCATGGAAATTTTAAATGGCTTAGGTATCATAACATGCTTCAGATCCATAACATCCCATCGAGATTATGGCTGAGTGGGCACTTGGTCATTCTTCAGTAGGATTTAGACACAAACGCAGTGCCCAGTGCCCAGACCTCAGTCCCATGGAACTTGTAGGGGACTAACTTGACTCAGTAGTCAAAGCAAAGCAACCTGCAAGCATCCCACATATCTGGGAATTGCCAGGAAAACATCTTGGATGATTTCCTGCTGATACTTACCTGAAAACCTCATTGTGAAGCTGTTATCAAGGCAAATGGTGGCCATTTTGAAGAATCCAAGACTTAGAGACAGTGTTCAGTTCTCATGAACACTGCTCTGTTTTGTTTTATATGTATACTTGCTAGTTTTCAGCAAGTGTACTCAAACTTTTAACAGGTATTGTTTGCTCATAGGCTCAAAAAGGGAAACATGATCTCCTACACAATGAGTTCAATGAGTTCTTGGACGTTAAAAAGTCAACTGGAGTATGTGTGATCGCGATATGCCTCATGTGTTTTGTGTGGTGTTGCCGGGTCACTCCTCCAGGCGCAGTGGACCTGAACGTGCTGAAGGAGGAGGTGAGACTGTACAGCTGCACGCCCCGCAACTTCTCCGTGTCTCTCCGCGAAGAGCTGCGGCGAACAGACACCATCTTCTGGCCCAGCTGCCTCCTGGTCAAGCGGTGCGGTGGGAACTGCGCGTGCTGCTCATATGGCTGCAGCGACTGCCAGTGCGTGCCCACCAGGGTCACCAAGAAATACCATGAGGTAGGGTGTCCTTCGTGGACGTTCACACATGCCGGGATTTAGGGTATGGCAGAATGGAGGTCCATTGTTTTTCTCATAATAGGTTCTTCAGCTGAGACATCGAGGTGGGGGCAAGGGCTACCAGAAGTCCCTAACTGATGTGCACTTGGAGCACCATGAGGAATGTACCTGCATCTGCAAAGAGGAACCCAACGGCTGAAGCGGGCCTACTCAAGTAGCTAAAACTTCGGAGCTCCCCCCCCCGCCCGCCTTCGCCATTACGATGAACTCCAAAACCGAGTCTTTATTTACAGATACCCCCCCTCCCATGCCTACAGAACGGGTAGTGTGTCCCCCCCACCCAAAACCTCTATGGATGACTGGCGTGTAAGTAAGAGGACTTGAGTTGGAACTTTTGAGTGCGTTCCAAATAGAGAAGACTGACATTGGAGGGCAGTTGTTAATTATTTGCTCTTTTATATCACTGAGGGGCAGTCAATTGTTTCTTGGTCTCTGGAAACTCCGACTGATGAAAGGAACCCTCGGAGGAAGGAGACGCTGGCAGCTCCGGCCTCAGACTCCCCGCTAGTTTTCTTTTTGCCGCAGACTGTTGAAATTCCACACACACGGCTTCAGAGGGTCTCGGGGAAAATGCTCTTTCTTCCCCAAGTGTCGTCCATATAATAGGGGCTCCGTCGCCTTCTGACTTCTGATGTCCCCTAATGCTTGATGTCTAGGGAGTAGTTTTTATTGCCATTTTACCTGCTATAGTCCATGAGTTCCATATCAGGCCGAAGAGTTTTTATTTTAACATTCTGTCAAAAAATATTTATCTCCGCATTTCAGAGTTGTTTTTCTAGGGTCTTTGCAACCTTCCTGATTCTGATCTCCGTCGTTGTCCGATATGTTACCAAAGGTATTTAACACTACATTTGCATTTATTACCTTGATCAATACTGGTGATTGATGGTGTGAGCGGTGAGTTTACAGCCAACAGAGTCATCAAACAACTTAATAGGACGTGAAAGCTGTTGGAAAAAAATGCCACCGCGTACGGAAGTAACTCATCAGCCACACATACGTAAATTTTGTATTTTTTATTTACTGTCATCATTAATGTTTGATATGCACTAGGATAGACATGTATTTTTTTAAATTCTATAAACAATGTAATGAAGTGTGTTCATTATATTTGTCGTCATAGTTGTCAAATTGTGGTTGTTTTGTGTCAGCATTTCCTAGTTATGCCTGTTTATTCTAGTTCTATCACAGTGTGATGGGCCTGTTTCTATTTCATGCAGTTAAATTTTACCTGTTTATAATGAAACACAGCTATCCATTTTCACATTAGATGTAAATATTTTTTAGATGCATTGTTTCCTTGTCATTACTTAAAACATTTACATGCATTTGCTGCAAACGGACCTTATGTCGGTCATTAAACTTATATTGAATTTCTATAATTATCAATATTAATGATGGTTAGTCTCATTTGTTGAAAAAGTGAGGGTGAGTGATCCGTGTTTTGTAAACAGTTTCCAAGGTATTTGTTAGAGCTACGCGGTATGAAACCATTAGATAATAAAATGTTTTCATTTAACAATGAGGTTATCATGGTGTTTCTGAAGTTGAGTTTCAGTATGGTATATTTGAAAAATAAAACGCGACGTTAAACTCGCAGTCTAAACAAGGCCACCGAACGGCAGTCCTTCTTGATTAGCTTTCGGAGATCTGCCGCATGTTTAGGAAGTGCCTCTGAAAGTCATTAGGTGGCGCGTCACTATGTAGGATATGAGTCGGTCCACTGTTTGAATCACGTGGCTGACTGACCTTCGCCACTTTGAACAAGGCCCTTAATCTCGAGTGACCGAGGAATGCCGGACACTGGCGGACTCTGTGATGTGGCCTCCATAACGCGCCTGTTTGGTTGGTCCACATGAATGCAAGATGAGGTTGCCGGAAAGACAGTTTCACACAGGGATGAATCAAGTTCCGATATTATATGTATTATTTTATTCTCTCTCAGTTGGTTGCAAAATAGGCACTAACACATATCTGGCTGGAACAATGCTACTAAAAGTGTAAAAACAATAATGCCCTTTAAATCAGAGGTCCTCTGGGGAAGTACATTCTAGAAATATCCATTCTGCTGCCTGTCAGACTTCAATATCACACACACAGCATTTTTTTGCATTTGTCAATTATACACGCATGTTTTCTAAAGCAAATGTGTAATTACCTTTTTTTGGTTTTGCAATGACTGGCCAGTTTATGTCTTTTTTCTGAACTGGTGCCAATTTACTCAAAAAAAGATAAAAGGAGTAAAGTCACAAAGGCTAACGACAAAATGGGAAGACTGTAGATTTCTGTGCATAAGCGATTTTGTTCACTGAACTGAAAAGGAATCATTCAGAGTACAAAGCGAACAATTAACCTTATTATGTAAAACAGGCAAAATTTAAGAGGATGTAAATAGTCTAAAGGAGTAGACACGGTGAGTTTAATCAAATACCACACTCAAAACAATGCATAAGTAAGAAAATAATATAGATATTTAGAATAATATAGATATGCTGTTTTCAGGTGATATACATTAAGTTATTAAAGAGCTAGTCTTTCATGGCTTGATAGTAGCCATCAATAAATATGAGTGATTAAATAACCAAACAAGTCCACTAACATCTACAGATTGGAGATTCCATCCTGAGTAACAGACGTGCCTTAATGGACTATTGACATCTATTAAGTGCCTCCTTGATTCTTATCAGCAGTCCGGTCGCTGGGAGGATATTAGGGCCGAAACAGCTGGTCTGTACTGACAGAACAGGGGCAGCGGCAGATGGCTGGGGCATTAGAGGGACTGGAGCCGGGGCGTGGACCGGGGTGTGGTGAGTGCAGTTCTACTGGGACTGGGTCCTGGTTGTGTTCCAATGCTGGGCTGAGACCAGGACCACGCAGCAAATCCAAAGCCAGTGGCTCTAAAGCATTTTGTCAAAAATGTTGTAGTGCTGTTGCTATGGTGAAATATATTTTCAGCAGGTAACAGAAAATTTGGCAACACTTTACTTACGGCCGTGTTTTTAGTAATTTTTAAACACATTTATAATGCATTCATAAAGAATTATAAGCATGGCTATAAATATTTATAAAAAGACATAACACATTACGGCCATGTTTATAATGCATTATTATTGCCTTATGAAGCTCTCTTCTATAATGAACTATAGATACCTTGATAGTGCAGTACAAAGTGGTTATATCAACAATTATAATGCGTTATTATAAGCTAGAGAGAGAGAGACTGTGTCTCTCGGCTGGCTTGGGAACACCTCAGGATTCCCCCAGAGGAACTGGACTAAGTGACCGGAGAGAGGGAAGTCTGACCTGGAAAAGCGGTAGGAGATGGATCAATAGTGCACTATAGATGAGAACTTCAAAAAGCTTACCTTACCTTTTTGTAAATATTTATAGCTATGTTCATAATGCTTTATGAATGCATTATTTGTTATGAATACATTTATAAATTACTTTCTTAAGTAAATACCATTAAAATATCATATTAATTACTTACTTAAGTGTTACCATAAATCTCATCTAGAAAGAATCCCTAATGCGAATAGAGCAGTGTGTCATTTAAAGAGACAGCTTTCAGCTCCACAGGACCGTCGATCCTGGACAGAGAGAAAACGTTCGACAAGACAAAACATCACATATGCCAAATGATACAAGTTCAGGGACGCGAAACAACAGCGCGCTGGTCTATGTGCATGGCTCCCGCCCCTTTGATGAAGCAAAGCAGCTGTGACATCAAAGCGGAGCCTCTCCCACCCATCCACCCCCACACCCATCCAGCTCCTGTCTCTTCCCTCCATGTGGTGACAGATGATGGGTCAGTACCCCACCCAGCCAAGTCCGGCCAGCGCCAAGCAGGTGGCACGTTCTGCACATCTTCTAGCAAGTTCTTTCTGCGCCTTCATTACAGTGCCAAAGAAAATCGTGTTTAAATGTTCTACATATTGGTGTAACACTATGATTTCATGTCTGCCAGAATGTGTTAGCTTAACTTTTCATAAAGTCACCTCAGAGTTTGCAGTGACCATACGATATATCGCTGCTTTGGTTGGCTCAACCACTAGCATATCATGTTTGACTAATCAATACCTGATTAAGCTATTTAAGCAATTAACTCTATGAATTAAGTGAGCAGATGGTGATTTTGAATACATGGAATGGCTGAGGTGTCCCCAAGCATAAGTTTGGCAACCAAAGTGTTTATCTAGCTAATAAGATTTTGCTGACTTTTAGGCTATTGTGCTGACAGAGATTTTGGGGCCCCAAGCCTGAACAATCCAATTACGTTACACATAGGGCCCCTGTTGTTCGGCGCTCCTGCTTTTAGGAAAACAGGAGAAATTCCTATTATTTCTAACATTGTGTTACTGTTAATAATCATATGTTCTATTGTTAAACCATTTTTGATTCTTCTAAGCAAACAGACACTTGCTACCCATGGAAAACGCTCTAAACATTTCCGTTGACCTTCCAGTACTTATGTGAATAAAATGTCCGTCGCTGTAATTCAAAAACCAAGGACTATGAAATAATGTAATTTTAAACTAACTGCAGGCCAGTGTTCTGATATTGTGGTAGGCGTTTGGGGGGGGGGGGGGGGGAGCACTGAAAACTACAGTTATTACAGTTATTTCAGTGAAGTTGAAAGCATACAGTAGCCTTTGGGATGGACTTTCACGCTGAAAGGCGATGAAGATCAGGTCTTTTTTCACTGGGGTGATTCCAGCTGCCTAGTGCCTACTGAAGGCTGGCTGGGGACACACCAGGAAGGCCGGATCATTCAGTGAATATAACGATGACACAAAAGAGACAAAAGGCAACCCTGCAGAAAACAAAGCAGCCGAAGAATTAAGCTCCCAAAAGCAGACAATTCTATCCCAAATAAGAGGCTAATTATGACTTCAGTGGTGCTTTAAGATTCTGTTTGAATTGTATTTACTGTGTAAGTCATTGTTTAAAAAGTATGTTTGTCCTTTCAGTTGTTTGTGTAACCTTAATAATCTCATTACGTGAAGAGAGTTGCCTGATACACATGAAACACAGGGGTGATTCTGGGGGGGGGAGATGGGTCACTGCCACCGTGACAACATGCATGATTCCCCCCCCTTGTGGCCCCCTTAAATATGTATGCTACTTGGGTCTGAAATAAATGTATTTATTATTATTATTATTATTATTATTAAGCCTCTTAAAGTCTTTTAAAGGGGGGGGGGGGGGGCGCTGGTTGAATGAGACGATTAAGTTGGTAAGAAGCAAAGGTAACAACAGAAAAAAAATGATCAAGCTTGTGGAATCCAGACAGTTTAAACAAGAAATCAGAGTGACTTATTTATTTGTGAAATCTGTAAAATATGGCTGCAAAGCATAACATTGGTTTTCAGAAATGTTTGCTGCTTCTTAACAGCTGGCAATATAATGTAAGTAACTGTAAAATACATAACCATTAAAATATATAAACACCAGGCTACGTGGCAACAAATGGCTTTGATTTACACACACACTCATTCCGCCCTCCATTAATGCCCTTCTCTATTTTTTGCTAGCTAGTGTTTTTAAATATAACAGCTATCTTCAGCCCTGTAAAAAAATAAACGCGGGAGACGAGACTCAAGACAAGTAGGTGCCTTGGGATTTTTGTGCAGCTATGACAAGTCTGTCTGCCCTTGATCTGTGGTGCGCAAAGGTGCCCAAAACATGATATTGAGGACAGTGCCAAAGGCTCCCAGAGCCAGCTTCATGCTTGATGTCTTTCAGCACAAAGGCAGCTGAAAAACACTAAATAACAGCTTCTCAAGTGTTGAAAACACTTTAGGAAAGAAAAACCGACTCCTATACCTACAGAAGTTATCCATATAGGGGGATTTTTAAGTAGGTTTGGGAGATGCATTAAAAAAATAACATTTAAATCCTTGCAAAACTTGATTAAACTAAAATTTAACTGGAATGTCTGTGCAACTGTACAATATCTGATCTTAACAATTGGGCTTTTTGGAAAAGGGTGTGGGGACTGAGTGGCTATGAGAAAATTGTCACAGAAAGTGATGTCACCACAGGGAATATTAGGAGAAACATTCTGGGAGCCTGTCAGATGAAGGTCAAGCCGCAGGCCTTTATTGTAGAGAAATTGTAGGGAGGAGGGGTAAAAACAAAAAATGGGTCAAGGCCTATTTAGAACTAGGAAAGTGAAGCCAAGGAAGGCAGGGAATTTGAATATGCTACATTTATGGAGACCTTGTCAATAGGGAAAAATATTAGGGGCGGAGCTACAGGGGCACTGGCTCCAGCTAAAAGATGATTGGCCCCTGGTGCCCCGTGTGCCCTGTCACTTTCTGATTCAATAAATACCATTGGCTAATCTTATAGTTGGCCCTTTTGTATGAATTGTGGCCCATCTTACAACCCCACCTTAAGAAATCCTGGAATCACTGCTGGTTGTCCATCCATGCTTCCCCGCATTCTCCCCCAGCACTCCTCTTCCTCAGTCCATCAGTGTGACCCTGTATAACCACCATCACCATAGTAACACGACAACAACCCTTGCCCCATCACTTTACCTCCTGTGTGCTCACAGTATTTCTGCAAAAGTGGGTAAATATATGTCTGCAGTGATTTTGCCCATGCGTACAGTTACAAGTTTCAGAGAAGTGCAGGTTAAACCCCTCGCTCGACTGCACCATAGAAGAACCCCCCCCAAACAACCTTCAGAGTAGAGAACTCACTGTCAATACTGCAATACTCATTCCTTAACTACTATAAACTATGACTCCTGGCCACTTACATTGGAAACTCCAGCACAAAACGAATCATCATCGCTACAATCCACAGGGTGATTGTTGCACACAAACCACTGGCATATTTGCAGTGTCTGATTCCAGCCACCGGGTGTCAAGGAGGACAGGGAATGAATGAGTCATCCTTTACTGCCTTTTTTATATCTGTAATAAACTTGTACTCATACTGCAATAACTGCAGTCAGCAAACATAATAGTATCGATGTTGTATACCTATAGAACAGGTTTTACTCTGTGCTGCTCTAGTACCCATGTATCTATATGCCCCTGACTGCACAGTGCGGCCTAACAGTCACTAGAGTGTAGCTCTAGTCACTAGAGTGTAGATCTGTGCTTGTCCTTTTCCAACTGTGTTTTTCTCACAAAAAAAAAAATGACCCTCCACCACACCCAGATCAACGCTGTGAGATACAGCCATCTCCTCCAATGGTTTCCTGGACCTGAACACATCAAGGCAGCTTGAAGTGCTTCTTTATCACAAATCAGCTGTTGTCTTCCATGGGGTGAACATTATGCAAATGAATGAATGCTGCTGATTGGTCCACGCTATATTTAAGTATTTCATTTAAACACACAGCAAAACATTTCTAACATTGTTTCATTGCAGAGCCAGTGAGTCATTTATTCCCACCAAAGGTCCCAACCGCAGAGAAATCCAGTACAGAACTGGTTTAAGAAACAAATTTAGCAGCATATTTGCATTCTATGTCTCCATATAGAATTCCTTCGGAAGTCTGGAATGGGATTATCGTTTGGGCAACGCTTTGTATCTGAAGATCTTACCCAGTGATAATTTTATGTTTCCGTATAATATCCCTTCGGACGCCTGGAGTAGTAATTTCATTTAAGGCAACGCTTTTTATTTTTTATTTGTTGTTATGCTTACAGGCCTCTGCTGATGATCCAATTAGCTAATTATTCCTGCTCTGACCTTCACTGATAAGTATTACTACCAGACCTACTCAATTTAGTCAATATTAATGCCTGAATAATCAGCTGGGAAGCAGGAAGTTAGCTGTGTTTGGCTGTTTTTAGTGCAAGGTCAGCAACCATGCAATACATGTATATAATTAAGTACTAAAAAGTACATACTCGTTAATTTGAAAAAAACCTCACTTAAAAACGTTATATTTCTTAGCATATGGAGAAAATAATGATCTATATTTTCCATTAAAAATTGGTCCATATGGCTTTTGCTTTTTCCATTCTTCAGAGAAAGAAGTATTAAATTTAGGTCCTGTTTGCAGTGCTCATTTTACCGATTCCTGCTTACAAAACTTGACACAAAAATCAGTCCCAGACTCTCTGTTCTGCTCAAGGACCTCCATCAAACATGTGTTAGTAGCCAATCTGTCGTCATATACCTCTGACTGGTTCAGTTCAGTCCGGTCAGTCTGTAGAAAAAATACAGTGTTTCTGTCTTTCAGCATAATAGAAATCCACATTGCAAAAACATGGTTGAGTTCTTAATTATTTTTTATGTTTGCTAATTGCTTTTTAATGAACTGTTAATCAAATACAGAGGGCAATAGAAAGCTAACAAGTATTACTTTTGCACATTTTGCTTTATAATTATCCCATAGTTCACCTACTGTTGTACAGGGTCTGTATAATTAAGGGTTAATCATAGAGTCCTTCACTCAGGCAGGGTAAGTTTGCACATTCTGATTTTTCTTGGTCAACAAGGGAGAGGCTTGCGTTTCACAATTTTAACCAATCAGTCTTTGTTGTATGACATCACCATTAATTAATTAAATTAAACCAGTGTTCTTTGTTAAGCGACAAGGTGCACAGATTTTTGAAGTAACTGTTTCATTGTTTTTGCCTTTTGTTAAGATACGTGACATGATAATTATAATAACAACGAAAAATAATAATAAAATATTAGTAATAATGGGGATTGAACCAGCAATATCCTGATCATAAGCACAGAGGCCTAGTCAGTTGAGCCACACACTCCCCAGGCCAAGGGTTTGCATGGCTGGACGTTAGAAAATGAGGATAAAAATGGACTAATGTAGCGATGTCATAGAATGAAGACTGTGATTGGTTAAAGAACTGAATTACGAGCTCCTCCCTTTTTGACACAGGAACACGCTGAACTATGCAAAATCAGAATGTCCAGGGTGGTTCTTCCTTCTCAAGCTTGTCCAAATGGTATTACCGTATTTCACTGTTATTCCTCTGTGGGACAGTGTGTCCCTGATATACAGTAACACGGAACCTTCCAGGCACCAAAACTGCCCAACTGGGGTGCCGGTTTCTGAGGCGCTTGCCAACTTAGCCAGCCAATTTCACTTCATCTCAGCCAGAATACTCTGCAGGGGCTTCAACCAGCGCTGCACGTGTGATATTTTTATATAACATGCATACGCAGCCTTCTACTAATCCACAAGGGAGTTTAGTCTTTCTTTATACATGAAGTGACAGTACAAATTCCTCTGAGCTGGGCTATAAATGAGGAGAATATGGAATAATTTCTATGCAGCTGGAAGAAGCCGCACTGCTTCCTTCCTCGCAAAGGAGTCTTGCAGGTAAACAACGGGGGTTTAATACGCTTCTGTAATTCGTCTCACGTCAGCGAATGACTGGCGGTAGCCCCCCCGGGGGCATGTGGAAATGCGGCAGGTTAATTCCTAGCATCTTACTCCCTGTATTTTTCTCCAAAAGAAAAAGCATGAGTCACTCCTTTAGAGGTTTGAGGTGACCTACATAGCAGAGAACAGAAATTGTGCACATGTGCAAGTCTAATGCCTGTTTAACAACAGTAACAACTGAATAGCCCGAGGGTTTTATTTCATTTCGTGGTAGAAAGCTGTATGTACCCAGAGGGAATTGGCGACTATGGCAGCGTTAAAATACATTCTTGTTATTTCAAGCAATACACTCCTGGATTCGTCACTGTCTGGTCGGAGACAAGTAAGACTAAGAAATTTGAAGGTAACTGTATAAAACCCTTAGAATCTCCATACCTGTCTACTTGTGGTAGACCTTTATAAACCTTTATAAAGACCTTTCTACAAGCATTCATGGCCAACAATTACATGGAGGCCTGCAGACAGAATCCACGTGATGGTGGACACAATCAAAATGTGTATATGTCATCAAATGCTAGTAATATGAGAAAACTTTTTTGATTAAAAGGGCATAATGGTTCATGTATTCCATTCAGGCACTATACTAGTTAACAATTAACTGATTACTTAAGACTTCACTTTAGGGGGCAAAAAATACTTAACTCATTTAGTATTCAAGAACAAATCATGAACTAATTTAAGTTTCCCCATGAAATACATGAACTGTCATGATTGATTAATGATGAACGAACATGGGATTGGTACTTAACAAACACTTAGTTACTGGTCAATTAATGCATTAGTATTTAATGGGTACATTATTCATGTCCCCTCAAGTAAAATGTCCATTTTGTGCACAACATTACCCATTTACATTTTACATTGCTGAAAAAAAAAAATATATAGTCAATTAGCAGAAATGTTTATCCAAAACTTATTTGAGAGAGTAGGGCCATTTAATCCTAGAGCGACTGTAGATTAAGGGCCTTGCTCAAGAACCAAATGGTGAATTCACTCTGCTGATGCTGGGATTTGAACCAGCCACCTTCTGATTACATACAGTATCCTAATCTACTTAGCCACATACAACAGGAGTAAAACACAGTGAATCTGAATAGTGAGATTGTCTGTCGTATTAAACCCAGATTCACCAAGATTCGCCCCTATGGATGCTCTGCTTCCTGAAACACTAACAATCTCATCCGCATTATCTATCAAGGCAAGTTGATGAGAGAAGTCATTGCAGTCTGTCCCAAGAGACCCAGTCTTTAAATAAAGCACCCAGTTTGATTACCAGTTACAAGAACCGGTGTTACTGTACTTTTCGCTACCCATTTAGACTCCCCAGTCTAAACAGTACATTAATATTTCCCTCTCAATTTCTCAGCAGGTCTTGGGGCAACATACACAATGCTATTCATATCCTACATTGCTCGCAGCCAATCAGTCCAACAGCCATATGTCACACAACTCATCAGCAGTAACTATAATATCTCGCTTCCCTCATTCAGAAAACTAGCCGTATCTGCAGTGATGTCACTGCCTGCCATTTGTTAATTAGATTCTGGAATCTTTTGATGACTTGTCACTTTCAACAAAGTATACAGTTCATGAATGAAAGGGCCACTTTTCATTTTCCTTTTTGCCCTATAAATATTACTCAAAACCAAGAAACTGAACCAATATTTTAAATTATATATTAATATACTGAAATGATAAATAAAAACATTAAACTATGTATGTGGATTAAGGTATATAACCATATAAATAACCTCAAGGGGACCAGCTGAATCAATAACTATGCATTTCTCTATTTGATAACATATCATATCGATTCTTCTAGTCTATTAACTCTATTGTGCTTTTCTGATTTGTTTACATTTATTATTAAAGTTCATAATGGTTTAAGCTCATTGTAGATCTCCAGTATATCCTACATTCCTCCATTCATTGGGTTGAGGGACGTTAAAGTGAATCTCCTACTTTTATTCTTTTTTACTGTAGACCAATTTACAAAACACCGGCCAGGCTATTTTCTCACTAACATGGCTGCGTGTTGAATGTGCTCGACTCTGCCGAGCCATCATTTGCTAAACCGGCTCACCCATGGAGCTAGCCAGCTCAACAGATGAAGCACAAAATAATTTGCTGCGATGTCAGAAAACAAAAGCAGATTTTTTTTTTCATATCATGCCTCACAGGTTGCCAGATCTCTATTAACCTGGGTTGCCAGATTATGCAATTTTTTACCATCTGTCAACCAACCAACAAATATTCTTCCATGATCTTGACTGGCACACAGCACCTTCTGAAATGGCTTAAGGGCCTGTGTCATATTTATTACTGAAAATGAGTAGATTCCTTCTGACTCCATCTGTGTGGTTGATACAACAGGAAGACTGAGATTATCTCCCCCAATCTCATACAGGGTTTTTTTTTCAATTCTGTCCTCTCCTTTTTCCTAGTTCCTTTTATCCACCTCTGCTCACCTTCCCGTTTCCGTGGCAGCCAGCTTCCCACACGCTTGTCATTGTATTGCCAAGCAAATTTATAAAAAGTGGCACAGAGTTTGTTTTTGCAAAGGAAAAGCGGGCGAGTGTCTGGCCCTCGCACGCCTCCCTAGCACGAAGGCGGAGTTCAGCCTCCGCGCTACCGCTGCCAGAGCCCCCAGTGAGTGCAGTGGTTTGAGTCGCAGCCAAGCAGGCATCTCAGCAGACGACCTACACAAGCCCCCCATTAGCATCATAATGCTAAAGGCATGCTAATGCCCATGAGTGACAGTGTGTGGCCGTTTTCTTTTAAAGCCATGCAGATCCATATTATAATTATTTTTTTGGGGGGGGAGGGCATCTGAACAGAAAAGATCAAGGTTGCCACCAGCATCTTTCTATGAAGTGCTCAAAATCTAAACACACCACGTTTTCTTAAATTCTGCAATGATGTTTTGTTGTTCATGTGTGTATTTAGCAAAGTTGCAGTGAAATACATTCTGATCATTTCTTCTAATCCTTGCCTAAACACATCAGATATTTATGACCTCTTAGTTTTGCTTTACATCTTTATTTTTTCACTGTCTTCGCTGGCTTTAGTGTGGGCTGCTAAACTGTTTTAATTAACTTTTCCAAATACCTGCATGCAAGAAATGACAAAGGAAGAATCTTGAACTTTGCACCATGGATGCTATTGGAATTCAAATTGAATTAATTTATTCCACAAAACTAACAAGAGTCACCATCATTGTGCAAAGTTTTCTTGACTCTAACATTTATTTGAAATATATCTCTCATTAAACAGTTTTAAAATTCTGTTAAATCATCAAAATCGCATACATTTATCAGCATGTGCATGTTTTAATTGACATCACTCTGAGCCAATGAAAATGGGGGCATACCCTGTGGGCCTATCCAATTTCAGATAAGATGGAGTCGGCTCCCCGATTTGCTCCTCACTCCTCCACTTACCATACACAACATGTTCCTTCACTGGAAAGGCAGATGTTTCACTACAGAGGCAGGTGTTGTGAATCTCCACAGAGAGGCAGGAACCGTCCCCACTGTCTCTGTCTCTAACCAGTCAACTACTGCCTCACTCCCACGCCTCAGTCACTTTACTTTTCATGTCCTTGAGAGATCAATATGAAAAAATGTATCTTTTTTTTTTTTACTTTAAGCAAAAAAAAGTTTGCAAAAGCCGTGTATCTCATTCAGACACAAATCGCAGACAGCAAATCCTCCTGTGCAAAAAAACAGGGGAAGTTAGACATCTATGTAAAATGCAGGCCTGGTGTTGGTTTAGAACTGAGTTATGGGGTAGAATTTAAATCTGGGAATGTTGCACCAGTGTCCAGTTTTTGTAGGAAGAATTGACCTTTTTGACCAGAAGATATCCAGTTACACATCAGAGGTGACGGGTGAAGAAATTTCTCATGGGGAAATATTTGTCACATTTTATTTTAACATCTAACAGTCAAAGATAAACATAAAATAAAGATTATTAAAAATGTTAGTGTCAAGGGATCTTTTTATGAACGTTAAAAACATTTATTGAAGAAAATTTAATTCCTGTGATTTTTGTTTCCTGTTCTGTGAACAATAATCAAGGCAATCAGACTCGCCAATGATGTTTCTCGTGATTCTGAGCATCATAATACCATGTGTGTACAGTATCTTGACATCGTAAAAAATATGGAGACACACCTTCTAAAGTAACATCCTCACAATACAGATGGACTCATTTCCCAAGACTGACGAACAAAGAAAAAACTCAGAACATGGTGATCAGATTTTTTTTTAATGTGATATAAGTGTAAGATAATCTTTGCTTACGTCGACTTTGTTTATAATTCAGCCTTCATGACAGGTCGCATATATATGTCTTACAGTCATTGCATTATTGTTGGCTAGCAGTCTCTGAACATCTTTGAACATCTGCTTGAGACTGGGAGTGGCCCAGTTTGGGAGAACTGCTGTCTACCATGCATACTGGACCAGACTTTTAATGATTATCTCAGAGAAGCAACAGAGTCACGTCTATGACAAAATCATCGGCACCCAATGAAAAAGACATACCTCCAAAAATTCATTAAAAATGAATGCATTTTACTTGTACAAAGTAATCCAGATTAATGACCATCGTGAATACAGATGATAACTACAGCAAACATAAATACTAGCTAAACAGACACCTTCATAAAACATCATTTCATTGTTGAATTAGGTGTCAGTAAACAGGAGAATGAGCATAATCTATTTATTCACAATCGTCAAAAGGTGGACACATGTGGTTTTTACAGACAGAGCACTAAAGAAAATCAGTACTTTGCGTAAGTGTTTCCGAACCCAGTCCTTGAGGATCCCCGGACAATCCCGTTTTTGTTCCCTCGCAGCTCCCAGCCAATGAGGAACACCTAATACCTGGTACAGGTGCACTGGGAGCTGAGAGGAAGCAAAAACGTGGACTGTCCAGGGTTGGAAAACACTGCTCTACTCAATGGGAAATTAATAATGTAGTAGTGCATGCTTAGTTAATGCATGAATTAACCAGTATCCAAAGGTTTGTCAAGTACTAATCCCATGTTCATTCATCATTAATTAATCATGACAGTTCATGTATTTCATGGGGAAACCTAAATTAGTTCATGATTTGTTCTTGAATAGTAAACAGTAGTATTTGCCCCAAAGTGAAGTCTTACTGTTATTAACTAATCAGTTAACTAATATAGTTAATACATGAACTGTCATGACTGATTAATGAAATGGCATTAATGCATTATGTAAACATGTACTACTACATTATTAATGTCCTCTCAAGTAAAGGGAATAGAATATCTACCTCTGCTGAAATGAGCATCACATATTCAATACAGGTGACTCCTTATATCAAAACTGATTCAAGTCAAGTCCCTTACCAAACAGATAACTGATGAGTTCAGATGCAATTCACAGGCGTTAAAAACAATTCACATAATTCAAACAATATTCCTTTAATTATGACAGGAGATCACTGTTTTGTTAACATGATACCATGAAAAAATTAGATCCTAGTGATCTGAATACATTGATGGTAATTCTTTTATGTGGAGCAATGAAAAAATATCTGTGACTAAATAATGACCAGAGATTGTCCACTTTATGGGCAGGAGGGGTGTAGCCAAAAAAAGCTAATAATCAACATTTACTGATGCAATCACAGTCCCAAATGAGTAATCCCTTGTGTAAATAAAAAAAATAATACTCCCTGAAAAGTTTGTAATTATGAGCATCTCTCATTTTTTGTGTCATGACTAAATTGTGAAATACACTTTCATAAGTAACATTTGCCCTGAGGCTGCTTGGCGTCTATTTCAGTGCTAGAAACTTCTGTGTGCCGTTCTGGACGACGCTTTCCCTCTGGCTATGCAGCACAGATCCAATTACAGCTGTTGGCCTCTCTGCTGTACCATGGAGTTGTATCTTTGATGTTTCCGCTCTGATCTACAAGATCAAAAGCCAGAGTTTATGAAGTAAAGGAGTTACAAAATACATGCAGGTTCAGAGCTTAAGTACCGTATCATTCTGCATCTGCATGTCAAGTCTGTGATCATTCCGGATGTTCTTGATACAGTCTGCGTATGAAATGAATGTTATGTGTCCTGGGATTGGTTTGCTGACGGTGGTACTTCACGTTTTTGAAGGCTTTTGTTTTAATGTTGCAGTTTCATATTATTTAGATATGCAGGGGTAACCATGATAAATAGTACTAGTGCCTGACTTTACAAAACTCCCTTTACATTTCAGCCAGTTTGATGAAAAAGTGTTATTACTGAGATTATTACAGAATACAGAAAATAAAAGTGCATAGCAAAATAAACCGTATAAAATTGCTATATTTTGCTATTATTTTGTATTAAAAAAGCAATGGAATGTATTAAAGAAGCAGATAGCAGAGTTGCAAAAATGAATCATTTTTAAATAATTACCAGAGGGTTACTTTATGAAATACAGCAAAAAAAGCCCAACAGTAAACTAATACATCTATTTCCATGCTTATACAATGTGTCCTTTGGGAACCAAATATCTGAATATTTGTGTTCATTTTATAATTCTTTATCATAGAAACCATTTGTCACCCATATTAAGGCTAATTGTTTGCTCTGCATGTGAAACAATCCACCAAACTGTGTCCCCAGAGGGAGCCTTTTGTGTGCCCACACACTAAGAAGCGTGGCCTGTTATCCGAGGCTTTAGGACAGCATCTGTTTCAGGGATGGGTGGGGTGAGAATCCATGGGGGCCCCCTTGACCCCAGGGCACGTGTCTCCACCTTGACCCAGACCTGTGGGCAGCTCTCGTGCGCCAGCTCGCTGGCCACAGTCTAGCACGATCTGGCAGGAGTTCCTCCGCTTTCCATGCCAGATGCTTCCTGCACGGTCTGGACCACCTCTGCTTCAAGTCCATCTGAGGTCACACCAGCCGGTGGGCAATACGTCCTTCTACAGCAAGATACGTGTGAATGGAAATCATCAGGAGCGCAAGATGTGAAAAGACAAAACCGTACAGAGAATACATGTGAAATCCACCCCTTTTCTGTACCTGCTTCTGCTAAACGCCCAGAACCTAAACTAGAGGCTACAGACCAAGGATGGAGTGCCATCCTATCACATGGTACTTGCACACACACAGATCAGGATTTAGTAACTCCAGTTAATCCCAGCATGTTTTCGAACTGCGGGGGGAAACCGGAGTACCAGGTGGAAACTCCACGACGGCACGGGGAGAACATGCAAACTCACAAATTATCAGCATGCGGGCAGAGGTGTGAGGTGACAGTGCTGACGAATGTGCCACCATGCAGCCAGCCTCGTGGAATTACTGATTGTTTATACTTCATATCAATCAATATTTGTGGTATCAACAGGAAGCCAAATTGTGGAATATCCATTAACCGTTTAGCTAAATGTTATAGTAAGACAACACAGAACGTCAAGAACAAATATTGTCATGAATGCGGCCCCTTGGTCATTTGTGCGATGGTCTCACTGATATTGATCATTCAAGTGTCTTTGCTTATCGATTGTCGCCTTTCAATTCGGTCAGTCAGTCAGTTCAACTGTGTTGTAATCCAGACCCAGGAAAACACAGTGACGGATAAGTAAACAACCTAGCTTGAGCCATATCCTCCAGAGATATAGTCATTTTAAGGATGCAATCCAAGTCACATTCTGCATGAAATTATCATTAGACCATGAATGAAGAGCCTGTCTCTAGATTAATATTTTCACTAATAAAGCATGAACAATTTTATTTTATAGCATTATTTTTTGTGTTTCTAGTAATCAGAGGTCATATTGGCATCATAAATGTACTATAATGCTACACTCCTGACATTTCTTGAAGAACTTGAAGAATGCCCGGGTTGCCTTATAAACAATTTAACTAAACATACACAGTAGTTTCCTTAAGAGTTCTTACTCTTCATTAATAAAAAAAAAAAGTCAGTAATCACCCACAGACCGGACTAATTCCACATATGTTTTAAATCCATACAAATCGTGTGTGGGACAGAATAGAGCATATGAAGCCATTTATTTAACATTCCCCAACCAAGTGGAAATACAGAAAGCCACACATTCCACATAAATTTATCATCTTAAAGAATCTCCCTAAAATGAGAATGCCCAGACTATGTTGTCAAGAACAGTTAATATATCTCGGCATTTTTACTTACATGGTGTGAATTGATACAGGGATTTTACATAGTTACTTTTCATACATCTAGTAATTTGTAAATATCTCTGAATAGCTACACTGATCATTTCATTACTCAAGAATGTGTCTTTTTCCATTTACCTTAACACTCATGTCAACATTAAGAAACTAATTGCTGATTTTAAAAAAGCACAGGTGAACACAAGTTGAATTCATATTGCACTTTTAAATTAATTTATCAAACATTACATATCATTTTTAATAGAAAACAAGAGGAAACACTGCAAGGATATTGAGAGCCTCAGTAGTATATTAATTATATTCAAAGCAAATGTGTCTTGACATAAACTGAAGTTAAAAATAAGCTAAATAAATTTCATAAGTACTTATGTTGTAAAGTATACTTTGGATAATATTTAGAATAGAAAACCGAAAAAAGGAACTTCGGTTTGAGAAAATATGGGGCATGTATTTCAATCCCCTGCTTTCCGCACCTTGGTGTGCTTTGCACTACCGGCGAATTTCAGCTGTCTCGGCTCATTATTTTCATGCACAGTCCCGAAAAAAAATAAACAAATAAGGATCGAAGATAAGAGAAGTGGACGACCGTAAGCCAGCCGGTAAACCTCCCAGCCGCGTTTGTTTGAATCGCTGTAATTCTGCCTGTTCCTTGTGCACCTTTGATGTTTTGTATTTGCAAACCCGGGGGGAAGCAGAAGAGAATAAGACTGAAGAGCTCATAGAGAAACGCTCTGTAACAGATTAAAGAAACGGGTGTACGTAATCACCGACTTCTGGCATCAGAACCGATCTAAAACCTGGTCTGAAAGCCACTGCGCTCTTACATAAATATAGCAATGGGCTGTAACTGAAGCTATTTTAAAAATCTATGAGTTACATTAAATATTTTCCCGAAGTGGAGCAATAGCTTTTCAACGTAAACTTCCATTCCTGCAAAGGAGAGACTTGACGTGGTTCTACCGAATGAGCAAAGAACATTACATTCACGTTAAGGGATATTTCACCGGTTGCCAATAAATGTATATGGGTCAAATATTAATTTGGATTTTTTTGGCTAAAATGACCAACAGACTATCTAACAGTAGGCCAAGCAAGGAGAAAGAAAGCAAGAGATTTGTAAAAATATGGTTTTGTATTATATCGTGTATTGTGCAGGCTATGTTTTTATATATACTTGAATTAATAAAAGTAATAATTTGTACTTGTTTATTGCGTTAAACCAGTGTTGCATTGTAGTCAGGTAAATGAGCAGTGTTGGGGAAGTTACTCACAAATGTAATCCATTACAGAGAGAGGTGGAAAGTTCAGCTCTTGAGAGCACAAATCCAGACCAAGGGTTTGTTTCAACCACCCAGTAGAGTATAAAGATCGAGTTACAGGCCAAGAGTACTCAACTGGTTGGCGGAAACAAAACATTGGTCTGGATTTGTTCTTTCTGGACCTGAACTCTCCACCTCTCTCCGTAATGGCTTACTTTTGTAACTTTCCTAACACTGTAAATAAGGCGGCTCTGAATCTTCAGATGCACAATCAGTGTGCATCGCCCAGGCCTCAGCTCTCGTCATTGCTCCTCGAGCACAAGCTCAGCACTTTGTGATTTGTTTCAGAGACTAGCTACTGGATTTGTGAGTTGAGTTAAGTTTGTGTTTTGTTTCTGGGGTTTGGTTGTGGTCACAGAGGTTGTAACTGGCTTTGCGGCTCTGTATCCTGGCATCTTGTTATAGCGGTTGTGGTCTTAGTTTTGCTGGAGCTCTGCGGCTTGTGTACCATGCAGCTAGTGTCACTGCGGTCTTGCTTTTGTGTCTGCTCCCCTTTTCCTGGTTCCCTCATTCCTTTCGTTGGTTTTCAAATGCTCTGAACTTGAGTCTTGAGTTTTTTTTTTGTGCATCATGTCCTGCAGTAAAGCCTCCAATCAGAAGTCCCACTGGTTTATAGTTTCCTGAGATGTACTGTACAGTGGTCTCAGGTTGTAGATGAGCAGATTGGTTCGAAGTGCTCTGTCTTGCACAAGCCAATAGGTGTGTTCAAACCAAGCACCCAAAGTCCTGGTTGTGGTTGCAACACTTCGGTAAGTGTTGATTGCACGATGCAGGAAAAACAAATGAAACAGCGTATCTTGGAGAATCTCAACTGAATAGAATAACACAGAAAGGATGAACTCCAGTGTTACTGGAGTTGAACAGTTGTGCTTTGCTAGGGGAGAGAGTTAGCTAATCTATTCTCATGGCTTCTCCTGAAATACAGATTATCAATGTGACATTTGACCGAAGGTTAGCTAATGTACTTGGCCTCCGTTTATAACGTGTTTTGTGTTTTGCAAGATAATCAACAGTATTTGATGTCTCAGAATCTCTCTCTTTTTTTCAGTAATGTACCTGCACAGGCTGCACTGGTTAGCAGTTGGATCAGGTATCAAGTTCAAGATCTTGGTGCTGAGACACGCATGACTGCCAAGAGAACAACTATGCCAGATCTACAAGATCAATAAAGATAACATAAAAATAAAAATCTCAATAAAAACCCTACACCTCTTAAAGGTCAATACTTCCTCTTCATCAGATCATTTAACAGATCAGGGTCTACAGGGGCTGGAATCCAAATGGCACCATGTCCTTGTTGGGTGGATTTGGCTCCCCCTGAGCCTTAAGGCTTCCACTTTTCAAGAAGTCTTCAGATTGCCTGAATTCACATGCACATATAACTCTAAGTTCAACACTATGGTCAACACTACGCTATACAATACGACACTATGGTCTAAAATATGCTATACAATACTACACTATAATCAAAACTTTATTTTACAACACTACACTGCGGGCAACATGGATACTAAATAGCAACCTCAATGCATATCTTTATAATACAATAAATTGCCCTCACAGCTAAACAGGTAACTTTGTAATACAACCAGTGCCAATAAACTAAAAACGCAAATACAGCCATACAGGAAATGTTACAGGATCCTCAATAATGTGTTGGTGTTTCTTACTTAAGTGCATCGTGTCAAAACATTTCAAATGCTTGAGTGGTGTAATTACTGACATAATCCTTCATTGCTATTACTTTGCTATTATACAGACTCCTGTCATTCAAGAAGGGCATTGTTTTGGCAGAGTCAACGTTATACTTATCACAGAGCAAAGACATCCATAGCCAGTTGCATGTTAATGCCATTGAAACATGTATTTGTGTCTCTAGATTTTCAGTTCTGGCTATATTACAAGATTACTTGTATAGCTGTGAGGAAAATGTATTGTATTATAAAAACATGCAGTTACGTCGCAGTGTAGTGTAGTGTTGTACAGTATAGTGTTGACTCTAGTGTGTGTGTGTGTGTGTGTGTGCATGTGAGTGGGTATACCTTACCTTATGGGCACACAACGTCCCCACAATGTGATGAATACCCATTTTTTCCCTTACGGGGACCAGCTAAAACTCAGTGTAATAAATATCTGTGACTGCAATGAAAAACCTAAAAATGCAAAAAAAATTGCTTGGTCACTTATGATTATGGTTAGGGCTGGGTAGGGATTAAGGTTGTCAAAGTTAGCGTTAGCATTTTTCCCATAGAAATGAATGAGCGGTCCCCATAAGGATATGTTTACCCGACATGTGTATGATGCACTAGAATCCCTATCTGATCCCTGTGCTGCCTGGTGACCCTGACCGGGGAAAGTGATAGGAAGATGAACAGAAGATGCATAAAATTAGCAGCAGAGCTTCAGAAGATACACTGCACTCACCAACTGCTCGTTTGTGTTAACACTTACAACTTGTGTTGCCTACTACGCAATGTAAATTTGAAATACAGAGTGAGTTCAACTGTGCTTGTGGGACTGTGACGCACAGGCTAAAAATCACAAACAGAGGATAGTAGCAATTATATTTTCTGGTAACAATTTACTTGAGGGGGGCACAAGCAGCTTAATAACTCAGTAGAAATCATGATCAAATATAGTATCCTTATGATATACATGGACTGTTATGGTTGATTAATGATGAACGAACATGGTGTCAATATGTAAGTAACACTTTTTAAATTAAAATGTCATCCATTTTCTGATAACTTAAATAGAAAGACCTTAATTTAGTCATTTCGGATTAAAATACAGGTATAATACATTATTTAACTCTCACATTTCCATAGGACAACTGCAATAAGAAGTGGAACTATGGGAAGGTCTATACAACATTCATACTGGTTCCTCAAGGTGGATGGTAAAATGCAGCACCACCAGATGAAGACGATTCCACAGGGGCACAGGGACGATGCACGGATGACTGGGGACAGCTGTTGACATCGAAGTAACCGAAAAAGGACGAGACTGGAGAGAGAAAGTATGGCAGAGAGCAGATCTATGTTTAGACAACATTCTCGTCCGTCGCTTATCTGGAACATTGTGTTCTTCAAAAAAAGAAGAGGTTCAGGTGAGGGAACCGTGGTCGCCAGGGATAAATTTAATTTAAGCATCAAAACCCAAAGTGGTTACATACATTTAGAGACTGAATGATGGCACCTGCTTTGGGGTAAAGTTGACTGGTGTAGCAAGGCAACTAGTCTTAATATATGTGTTATATTAATTCTAGGGTCATTTATATCTAGAATTATTACAATTTTTCGTTCAGGCCATGACCATGACGAAGTTTAAATTGAATTTATTCAGTCATACATTCATACGTGTATTAATGCACCAGTTATTGACCAATGGAGATGGTGTCCTTTTATCATAGAACATTTCATATCTACAATGCGAGAGGAACATTTATGAATGGTAACACTTCAAGCTTAAACTACAACTGGAATTTCAACCGGCCACTTACATTAGTGACATTCTGACATGTACTTCCTGTATTACATAACAGATAATTATAGACACTAGACGACCTGATTTTTATGTTGTTGGAACTTGAAATGACCAGCGACTGGCACAAGTATATCATGGCAGCAGAGTGTGAGCATGACACGTGTGTTTGGTACCTGTTTGCCTGTTTGGTGATCTCTACAGATTTGGGGGACTGATTCCCCCCCCCCCCACGTTTTGTTGGTTGGCACTTTCCATGTTTTCTCCATGCATGTGTGTCCCCTGGAGATTGTGGTAGTACGGTCCAAAAACAGGCAGTTAAATTGCCCGTAGTATGTGGTTATGCATGCGTGTCCTATGATGATCTGGCATCCTGCCCAGACTGCCGCCTGCTCCACACTTCCTGGGATGGGGCTTAGGCTCCCACCCATTCTGTACCAGACAATCGGTTATGGAAGATGGATGGATATATTGCTGATCAACGTTCTTGTGGGACCCCAACTGGCAATGCAGAAACAGCAGTGGAGCTTTTGAAAATTTCACGTTCGGATCGGCAGATGGGTAAGAACTGCCGATATAAATATACGCCAAAGTGCAAGCCGGCTGAGACACGGCCGCACACACCTGCAATGTCCTGGTAACATCTGCAGATGTTGCGGCCACCCACCTCAACCGCAAGAGGTGAAATCTATGTCGGATCGCAACATACTCGGCCCGTGGATGAGGAAACCAAGCCGCACCCTGGAGCAGTAGCAGCACGCTACCAGACTCGAATTCCACTGCACTTTCCAAACCATAATGAGTCCTGACAAGGAGATTCCCAAACAGTCGGCCGGCCGAGTCGTTCTCTCGGCACAGGATGTGCAGCCATTGTCGATACACTACACTCGTGGCACAATCACGTTCCAAGACGGAGGTTCTCAGGAACTGAATCGTGTGGAATCACCTGAGATCTTTCAGTATACAATAAAAAATAATGTATCTGAGTGTGCTAGGAAACAGAAAAAAAACGCTCCTTTTTTCCAAATAAATTTTAAATAAACTTTATATGGGTTTGTCTGATTTTGAATGCAATAGTGCAAGTATTTGCCATAACTGTCAAAATCTATCCATCAAGCTTATCCTTATCCTGGTCAGGAGTACGATTGAGTCAGGGGTCTAGAATGCTGGTCCACAGTAACACATACATGCACTCACTCATATATCATGGGCGATTTAGAGTCACCCATTAGCTGAACTGCTTTTCTTTGACTGCAGGAGGAAATTACGGTACTGTCATGTGACATGGGGAGAATATGGAAGCTCCGTTTTTACATTTAACACGAGAGTGTCCCTCGCTTTTCCGGATAAGGACTTTCCCCTTTTGATTTGTAACCAACAATAGCTTTCCTTCTTAGCTACCCTGCTTGTGTAACTTCACGGTTATGTTGCGAATGGTCTCAGGGAACAGAGTGGTTTCTAAAGCACGCCTTTGAGGGCAGTGAAACCGCACACCACCGTTCAGCGACAAACCGACCTGAACGAAGTATGGGGCTGAAAAGGGCTTTTAACAGGAACAGTGGCCAGGGAACGAAAATGTGTCCGCTGTAGCTATTGGCAGAGAATAGAAAATCATGCAATGAAGGTGATTTGAATATCTGACAGGACACTTGCTGACTCACGGTCAACACTATGGCGAACTTGGAGGGAGATTTCGATCAAAGTGCAGTATTTTTTTACCTCAAGCATGGTGTTTAAAATTGTGGTTTACATAGCTTTTTTTTCTCAGTCAAAACATTTTTGGGATGGTGCCTGTTGGGCTGGTTATTACGTACAGTACATTACTGGGTCTCGGCCTACACCTGCAGACAATATTCAAGGCTTGTTGTTCTACTTAAGCTGTGGGTTATGTGTGCATTGCAAATTTTTGAGTGTAGTTGTATTGTTTTGCAGTGACCTGAGCAGATACCATTTGGTCCAGACGGTATCATTGCGGCTCTCATTCTCTTCCCAGTTGTTGGGTATTGTGGGCCCAGATTTGAGTCATTTTTTTGTTTTTTTGTAATGTTCGTTATTGGTCTTTCTTCTCAGAGGAGATATAAGCACAATATTTCTTGTATGTAACAAGGAGATAAATGAATATTTTTCCTGTCGGCCAGACTTGACCCTTGTTCACTGGATTGAATAGATTTAGCGGAGAGATTTGCGCTCAAGTAATTTAACACCACCCGCCTCCCCCATATACACATACCAATAAGAAAAAACACATTATTAAATTATTTTAAAATGCCAGTTCAATTAAGCTGTATTATTATCGGTGGGTTTACACAGTTTAATCTGGTTAAAGCAGTTAACCTGCAAAGCAGATTATGATGTCATAAATTTCATAATCCATTACAGTTGATGGTTCGGTGTGTGGCTAAATGTTCATAACTGGACCTTGTGTTTGAATATTATTCCGTAGTGATGAAATGCCACAAAAAAAAGGTTTATTCCCAAGCTTCGAGCTGCCTTTCTTAGCTATATTTCATCTGTGGTTTTTTGAAAGTCCTGTTGATGTTATTTCAGCGGCATGATTGGGCACCGGAGAAGCCAGCTGCGGTCCTTTATGTGCATAGACCGTAGTACTACCTCCGACTGGAAGAACAGCCCATTTGGAACTCTGTCTCAACCTCTTGTCTGGATCAGAACTTTTCCAAGGATGAAAGAAACAACTTCATACCTCAAACAACAGGCAAAGGTAAGCTAAAATAGCTTTCTTTTGTGAGGCAAATGAACAAAGAGCAAGTCATGTGGAATGATCACCAAGTCATTACCCTGCTTCTTGTCTTTATTTATACTCTGTGTCAAGAAGTAAAATTCACCGAGTGCATTCCTCGCGGAATAAGCCCCTTATAACTCATAAAGCGTTGCGGAATCACCAGCGTAACGCGAGCCATTTTCCTGAAAGCGGAGGCTTAGTGTGTCAAGCGTCGCGCCACATGATCCAGTGAGTCACAGGAAGCAGACAGAGCCGGCAGACTGTTGCGTGCGGTAAGAGGTTTGCGGGTCTCTTTGCCGGTTATGAGCCACCAAACGCGGCTTTCCAGCCCCGGAGCTCGTTGTGTCTGGGAGACGGCGTGAGCTGCGTTTTATCCTGTTGGATCACAGCCGTCGGCCTGCAAGGAAATCCAGACCCATGATGCAATATTTCTCCCACTTACCCTCAGAAACACAAAGCATGCTGGTTAGCTACCAGTACAGCCATTGCTCAGGTACTCTGATCCACACATGCTCTTTTAGTAGCATGAATTATAGCAACTCTGCCAGACCAACAGTACTACTAAACTTTCTCTAGCTAACTTTATCTGAAGTGGGCTTGTCCAAGCGTGACAGTCAGCACTGGCCCACTCTGACCTAGCAGTGTTTGACTGGGACAAACAAGTCACTGGAGTGTACCAGATGCAAGATACTAAAACCAAATATATCACACCTAATAATACCCAACAGTATTGAATTGTAACAAAGTGAGACTCGTCTCCACTAATGTCTGACTGGCGTATCTCTGTCTAATCTTTACCAACTGTGTGCCAATAAACTGTGATACTGATCCCTGTAGCCATGTTGGGAATAAATGTTTTGGACCTTGTAATACATTTTCGTTTTGGATGGGCTACAGAATGTAACTGGAATGGAAACTTATAGAGACTGTGTTATAAATCAGTTGACTTGCGTTCATCATTTACCTCATAGCAACAAGAATGATCAAATAAACAGGATCACCTGCATGTTCCCTGCGGGATAAAGACTTAGTATTTTTTTTTATTTTACTTAAGATTGAAACAGAGGCTAGGCTATTAAATGTTGATTGCACATAATTACCGATCCTAAATGCAGTTTCATTTTTGGAATGCTAATTTTTTTGAATTACTTATTTCCCTCATTTATTTTAAGACACACAATCAAACAGATCATTATTTCTTGGGAAACAGCGGCGTACTAAATTTGATGTCACAAGTTTGGCTCCCTTTATTAAAAACCTGTGAACAATTATAAGTAATTATGGCCCAATTAAGCTCTGATATGTAACACATCATTATCCTCCCCTAAAAACACGATCCTCTTTCTAGCCAATCAAATGATTACATGCCAGAAAAGACATGATTGGTGCAGAGGAACGATAAGCTACTTGGCAACAAAACCTATTCTTCCTGTTTAATTCCTAAATATAACATCTACAGGGAGTCATGGATTTCTCATCATATCTCTTTCAGGTATTACAATAAAAAATCACTTAAGTTCATAAAGGAAAGCAGGTTTATCTGTGCAGACCAGTCTTATCAGAGGAAGCTGTTCCTTTTGATATTAAAGGTCTCACATAGTAAGTAAACAAGCTATGGTCTACTGTCTTCTGCCCTTACTTAGCTCTCTCCTGTGATGCATAAATAACTAACCTAGCAAGTTGCTATGTTTTAAACATTAGCAATCCACTCCAAAAATATTAATGTGTTCTACCCAACCCGGTCTTCCCCCAGTGCTGGCCAGGAGTTTTATTTTTCCTGAAAGCCCACATCTTGTCTAAATGTTTGTTATTTTTAGGGTATGTATGTTTTATGTCACATTTTAAGGGAAAAATTACATAATGGCGATTTAAAGTTACATTAAAGATATATACTACGGTTCTAAACTCAGCATTTGTTTCCACTTTTAAAGGTACAGGGCAGAAGTTGTTCTGTCTCTGGCTGCTGAAATTGGATGAGACGTCTTTTAAGATGACAGCACATGTGCCGTTGATGAGATATCCTAAAAGACTCTTAATGCTATGATTTCTCTCACAAGAATTTTGTTGATAACATTGATGTTAGTCTCAGTAAAAAATATTATGCAGTATGGTAATGCAACAGACCAGTCAAGTCAATCATTCCTCCAAAATTTGCTCATTCATTCATTCATTTATTCATTCACTGCAGTGATGGCTGGTAGCTATCAGTGAAAAAGATCTTCAGTCACATTCATCCTCTTAAGCTGCTCTCCAAGTCCACAGGCTCCCTTCCTCAATCTCTGAGGACAAAGCGGCCTCCGGGCTTTAAACACATGTGCCTGTCAATCAGGTGGCTTTAAAATGCTCCACTCTGGGTTCCAAAAAAGCCAGGAGCCCATTAGCGGTGGGGCAAAGCCACTGTCTGGCTGAAGCTCTGATTAAAACAGCTTCAAAGTTAAATGTGCCCCCCTAAAAATACATGGAGCATGTAACCTTCGATCACATCACGGGAACGAGAGGTTCATTCTGCTGGACCTCGCAGAGAATTATTATTGTAGCACCGGCGGGGTGCATATCCCAGCATGCCCTGCGTGCAGTTGTAAATAGCCCTTGTTGAATTGTTGCTGTTAATGTTATTGGTTATATTTCTTTATTTTTGCGCATGTGTTTGCCCATGTTTTGTGTGTTCCTGGTCCGATTCTCGTGTGTAATTAACTTACGTAAATCTCCCACCGTGTCTTACAGTTAGGTGCCTGACAGCCTTGTATTTCCATTGTGTAATTGGTTGGGTGCTTGTTGGGTGACTGATGTAGTTCTTTTCTGGATTGCTAAAAAAGAGGATGTTCTCCTCGGCAAGCAAGCCTCCGTGCCTTTCTGTGCTCCAGCGATGCCTCGGCCCGCCCGACGCCGCATTATATGAGTGCCGTGCTCATTTTGGCAAAATGGGTGCTGGTATTACGAATGGTGTTTAACTGCAGTGTGCAATATTTTGACCTGCTTGTTTAAAATCCAGGCCTCTGGCCCTTGCTTCGACGTTGACTATTCCTCAGAAATGGTGACGAGCTCCATATTACTTTGCACTGTTCTGTGAGAACCATCAATTCTCTTTAAGCTCTGTAACCCAAACCGCAAGGGAGGAAATGAGGATTTTAGCGTAAAAACCACAAAAACGCTAAGCTTCTTCTGACTTCTTAGCATCCTACCACTACATCGCACTTGTCTGCCGTGGATGCATTTCCCATTTTTGTTCCTGTGGTGAATTATCAGTGCTCAGTGTTTGCACTCACACCTATAATTTTATACAAAGCGCACAAAATATAGAACCATATCATTATCTTCATTTATGCGTCTGTAGACTTCTTGGGCAATTAAGTTATCCCCGCTTTACAGAGCTGAGATATGACGTCCGTATTCACGTAGCTTGCAGTTTCAATTACCACGACAACATTCAATGAATTAACGACCACCGCTTATTTTAGCTGTCCTTTTAAAAGGTCGGTTTTATCATTGTTACGTGAGAAAGATCAATCATTAAAATGTCCCTGAATATCTTCAGGCTATATATAACTCTTGATGATATGAATGCATGTCTTTGTGTGTCTGAGTAAGTGTGTGACACATATATGTGTATATGTGTGCATGTGATTCTCCCAAATTTAAATTTTGATTCAGGTCTAGTCTGATACCTAAACAATGTTCTAGAGAGAGGTTTTTCCATGGATTGATGTGGGTTTTTACTTGCGTATCTGGGGATTAAAGAAAGTCTGCAAATCACATGTAACATGTTGTTGTTAGGTGGCCAAAATGGATCCTTTAATCCACTTCTTTAAAACATTTCTGGTTAGGTCCAAATGGGGGGGGAGGGGGGGGGTTGGGCACACCTTGTTTGGGATGCCAGTCCATCACAGGGCACAGATACACACATGGGCGTAGAATTTGGGCACTTTAGAGGAGCCAGTTAGCCTAACTGTGTGTCTTTGTCCTGTGGGGGGGCATCGGAGTCCCGGGGCAGAGCGAGAGAGACTGTAAGATGCAGATACTGTGAGTGGGGGCGCGAGGCCACAGTGCTTCCTGCCAAGCTGCTGTGAGCCCACTCCTCAATTTACACTTCCTGTATATGGTGTTGTCATCCTACCGGAGAACCCTCAAGTACTTCGGAGCTTCAGAATTGTGTCCAGAAACTTGCAGATGTATCCCCCTCAGCCATGACCCAAATACATTTAAGAGTAAAATGCAAAAATAAATCATGTACCAGGAGATGGTATGTTGACTATAGTCAACCTTGTGTTAATAAAATACATTATTTAATAATGTATGACCTTTTCCAAATGTACCATTGTAGGTTGCATTTATATATAATTTTGCTCTATATAATTTGCATTCTTCCTGGTTCATTGATAAAGCAACCCGTTGTCCTTAGGTTTGTGGACAAAGGTGTCTTGAATTTCCACATTTTAACTAGTGGTCGATGTCACATTGCCAAGGGTCAATTTCTGTTCTGTTCAGACCTTTCGAAATTGTACATTTAACACACTGACATTGAGCACACACATGAACAATGCAGAAAATACCATCGCCTGCTTAATGGCCGTTTCTTATTTCCCCCACAATAGATTAATCACAATTATTTGCACACTGAAGGGAGACTCAGATATTTAGCATTGTTCCTTGGTGGGTCCAGGCAGGTCGTGATCAGTGCTGTTAGTCCTGTTGTAGATGTTTAATACAATGAGGCAAGTTCCCTGGCAACCAAACACTAGGCCTTCTCATCCCATGCATTGTTTTGAATACCAAAAGCTGCACTACAAATCTTCAGTTTAACTTCGGCCCACTCAATAGAGAATAACCTTGGGCTTGAATCTCCCAGATAACTAAGGATTTGTTAATCTGTCTTTTCCAGTTCATAAATAAAAGCTGAGAAATGTGAAATTCATTATTTCTGAGAAACTATGAACAACAACAAGTCAACATGAATGAGGAGATTTAGAGCCTTATCTGTGAAATTACTAACTGCAAAATATCTCCAAAAAAACAACAGCAATCTATTTGATCATTTAGCAGCCATTCCTAATTCACTTTTGAGCTGAGAGTGAATAGAAAATCTTTGCTAATCATAAATTCCACAATTGCTGATCTAAGATGGATATTGGCAATTTTTGAAATGTCTCTTTGGAATCAGTGTATAGTTTTGTCAGCAGAAGAAAACAAGTCTAAAAATATGATTTTAAATAATCAATCTTAGTTCCACCACTACCCATTAATATGTATATTATGTATAATAAAAATTAAACTTCGTACATTCTTAAAGACAGATAATGGTGGTGCTTCATCTACAGTAATATATAACTATGTTATTGTTTTTGTGTATATGACCTCAGAACATTTTCTTGCAAAAAATGTGAAAATAATATTGAAACATTACAATTTCAGGAGAATCGTTTGATTTCCCTGAACAGGTCTGAGACCATATTGGGTTTCCACTTGCTTTGGCTAGCTGACCTTTTTTTTTTTAGCATTCTAAAGGTTGTTCCCTAAGAGACAAGGTCAGTCCAGATAACAGTCTGCCAAGGACATGTTTGTCTGACTCTGTTTTGAACTGCACTTGAGGCCAAAGCCCTGAATGCCTAACCATAGTACCTAGTGAATCTAATGGCTGTGGACGACTGCCAGAGACTTAACCGACAACACAACTCGTCATGTTAATGAATCAGTTTGGCGCTTTCAAAGTCAAAGAAATCACAGTCTGGTTGCACTGCACTAATGAGGAGAACATTTACGAGCGAACTCCTCTTTGACCTGGGCCGTATCGAAGTCGCAGGCGCAGTCCAGCCTCATAGTCACAGAGTTAACCTCTGGAAGGAGATTTACAACAGACCTCCATGAAGCATGCTAAGTTGTGATAGGAACCTTAATCCACGCATTGAGCTTCCATACCAGGCAGCAGCTCATGAACTCTTAATATTATTGTAATGGACATTTCTGCTCGATTAGAGGATCGTGCATGTTTCTCCTCTATGGTTGCAAAAGCTTGCAGAACTTTTATGTCATTTTATTATTGGATTTTTTTTATTCATAAGCAGAAGAATAAGGTGTTATCCCACTTTTTTATATAATAAATCTGACTGTGACCCAACTTAGGTTCTGAAGTTCTTAAATTAACATTCACCTTTCCATTATTATTTTAGGTGCATGTGGCATAATATGATTGTCAAAAATAAAAACAATAAAATAACAAAAATAATAAAAATTCATTAATGGCTTAATAAACTGGCACTCAGGCTGATGGGTATGACCATGAAGCAGAACATACCGTTGTTGGGAATAAGGGTCCCGCGACAGGTTAATCAGGGAGAAATGAAAAGCTTCTCACTGCCGGGTTACTTCTGCTGGTTCAGCTAAAAGGGCACCCCAGCACTGACAGCGAGGATAATGAACAGAATGAGCTGTTTCCATGGGGGGGGGGAGGTCACCAGAAGTGGTCAATTATCCAGTTGCATCATCACATATTTCTAACCTTCTCCTTGCATGGAGTATGGTCAAGAGCATGTCCGGAAGACCAATGGACGGCTGGTCCAACGAAAGGTCAATGGGATATACAGGTAATCGATACGTACATGGTCAGAATTTAAGCCCCAATCTGGCGCATGGGTCAGGGCATGCATGCATACCTTGCAGCTTACTGAGGAAGCAAATTAAATCCTTGATGTATTGGCTGAAATGTAATCTGGAAGGTGAGATATTAAAACATGCTTATAGTGGCAAGAAAACCAAGGAATTCCACTGGAAATTTCTCCTTTGTGTCGCAAAAAACTTGTTATAATGGACAATTGTATTGCATTATATTGCATTGCAATCGCGTTGCATTGTATACCGTTGATGCGTGTCAGCAAAGGGACACCTAAAGGGATTCCTTAGCTTTCACATTGTCACATTTCACATTTAGTGTTTCCCAACCCGGTCTCTGGGTACCCACAGATAACCTACGTTTTTGTTCCCTACCATCCCAGTAAGAGAGCTGGGAGGGAGTAAGAATGTGGAGTGACTGTCTGGCAGGGAGCTGGGAGGGAGCAAAAACATGGACCGGCTGTGTGTCCCTGAGGACCAGATTGGGAAGCACCAACTTACAGGCAATTCTTTCTGGTTAGGCAGAGTCGTTTCTCCTCTGAGTCTGTGTACGGTTCAAAGCTTGGAGGGGTGCGTCTTAGCGTGTCACCAAATGCACCACCGGCAAAAATACTTGAGGGCTAAGGTCACTTTTCATACATTTGCGACCAAGCTGAACACGCAAACTTTTGTATCTCTGGCCATTTTGTCAGGTGAAGGGTAAAAACTGCATCTGTAATTCGTTTGACAGAAAACTACCAAGGACTCCTTTGTACAGTCTTGACCTGGGAGCCATGATTTACATTAATTATCCTTCCTGGTTATTGCATTTATATGATCATAGGCGTGTGAGATAATTGCCTTTAAATGCTCAAGGACCCTCCATGTAAATGTTAACACCTCCCTGGCAGTCCTTGTAAAGTCTCTGCCCACTTTCATTGTTTCACTAAACAACAGTGTTGCTCTGGGTAACTCCCTTACATAATGCTAGCAAAAAAACAAAAAAACAAAACACAATTATACAAAAAGCTGCTAGTACCGAAATTATCTACGTGAATGTTGCTGTGATGTAATGACAGCTTACTCGGCTGCGCTCTGAGATCCTACTTGTCAGATTTTGAAGGTAATAGCTGGCTTTGAAATCATTCAAGTAAAAGTCAGCGTTTTTTTTTCTCACTCAGCCCTGAAGAGCTCCGCTTTTTCCAGCTTGTCGCGTGGGTAGGACCTGCTTGAGATTCCCCTCCTGGGACGTGATTGGCCCATTGTGGCCTGATGGGGGAGGTTCCAGAACTTGTGGGGTAAATGAGGGCCATGATTTTTGCGGCATGGGGGGTAAGAGCTGGCATAGAAGGGGCCTTCTTCCTGGCTTTGAAATAACAGGTGACTGAGGGCATGTTACAGATCTAAATCAGCTGGATTTGGAAGATCCTGACCAAGTGTCCATGTCATCACAAACAGGCAACGGCAGACTTCCAAGCGGCGAAGTAACTGGGGAACGTCCTTTCAAAACACAACCATCGCAGTCATATTTGATATGACCTCACCAGCCGCCAGGGAGGCAGCCAGAGGTCCGAAAGGCTTGTGCCGTCTCGTCAGAATTTCTCCCGAGAAACATATAACTTCAGATAGTTTTCGCTGTAGCCAAATGAAACATCATTTCATAATGAGCTGAGGGACCGGGATGTGTGAACATACATGTGTGATGTTTCATATTATTCTTAGACAGAGCTAAGTGGTTCTGACTGCTAAAGGGTGAAAACTATGAAGTAGATACGAATAAGATTTTAGTGTCCTCTATGAATGCTCTACATCCCTAAATAACCATGCATTAAATGAATACCCCTATTCAGAGCCTATAGAAGACAGAGCTCAGATAAAGGCATAGAACTCACTCAGGGTCAGTCTACAACACAGAAGGTTCAAGGTCGTTGTCCGAATAGATGTTGATTGCAAATGTGATCATCAAAGGGAGCAGAAACAGATAGGAACACAATAAAAGTTCTTTGCGGAGAGGTCAAAGGGTAGCTTTTTAATGTTAGATGGGACTTTTCTGTTCCCTTGTTTTGATATCTCTAGCTGGAAATTCGTCATCTCTAGTTGGAAAACGACCAGTGTATTTTTTTTTTCAAAATTCATCTGTAAGAACCACTACATTTATTAATGGTACGTCGTATGTAGGCCTATATTTTAATTTCAAGTACAAAGACTTTTTGGGAATAAGGCGACAATTGTTTCATAGTACTGTATATCTACGCTGGTACAAACAAAGGTTTTCTTTGCAGAAATATAAATGGGCTTTGGTACACTATGACTTCTCTTGGCTGTCTTTATGTAGTGTGAGTGTTTTATCGGGATTTTCTGCTTTTTACTCCTTGTTTAAACCTGCTATGTTCATCCAAAATAAATTAACTTGAGAGTTTGGCGTATAGGGATAAATAATTGCAGAATGGACCGTGTCCACTTGGAGCTGTGTGCAGCATAGTGATTCTTTCAGGGCTTTGTTGTACGGAGAAATCAGGGTGCCTGTGCCTCGCCTTCTGCTCAATTCATCCCATTTGTGGATAGAAAGGGCAGTTTTCATTATTACGCGTTATCTTGGCTGAAGATGTGTTGGTGTTACACAACAGTCAGCCCATCTTCTACTCAGCTAGCCGATACCAGTGGTGAATAGCTCAGGTCCAGAAAGTTAAAAACCAGACCAAGGTTTTGTTTCAACCAACCAGCTGATAACTCTGTGACTGTGACTCTTTATACTCAACTGGTTGGTTGAAACTAAATCTTGGTCTGGATTTTTAATTTCTGGAGCTGAACCTTTCCCCTCTGGTCAATAGAGACTGAGAGGGGGCCTGAAGTCTACATCAGGAATGCTGGGGACACTGGGCCAGGATTCCAGTTCATCGCAGCACACATGCAATACATACAATTTAAAGGTAACAGTTCACTTAACTGCCTTTCTTTTGAATTGCGGGATGAAACATACCTATCCGGAGGAATAAGGGCTAAATGCACACTCCACAAACACCAAGCAGGCTTAGGATTCAAACTCCAAACCCTGGAGGGGTGAGGCCACCGTATCCCCCTACTCTACTGTTAAATCAAAAGGTGTAAGACCTTCAAACTGTAGTGGTGCATGGCGTGCCTATTGAGTTAATATCACTAGTGAGTCAACTTGACCAAATGGTCCAAACCACCTACCACATCATCTTGTCACAGTGACGGGACTCCACAGGACCTTTTCCTTAGATGTCCGTATCGGCCCATCAATTCAGCTTTTGTGGGTTCCCACAGGTATTTCATGAAAGATTACATTTTCTCCACATGGGTCCAAGATAATGGCCTGTCAGTGAAATGAAAACATTCTCCCGCAGTATCGACTTCAAAAGCTTCAGTCATCCCTAGTTGTGTGCATGCAGCCTCATTGTTCCAGCCTAAAAAGTGATGTGAACTAAAATTCCTTCCCGCCCCATGATAGATTGACAGATGCTTATCAATTGCCACCTCAGTCCTGTGAAATCCTGGACACCGAATCATCAACCAAAATATTGCACAATCCAAAAGGCTTGTTTTGGCCTGTTTGATGGGAAAATTTATAAGGACACTGAGTGTCCCAGAATGAAATTCTATTTTTCCAGGACAGACGACCAAAATCCGGGGTGGTCCTGGAATATCCTTGACAAATAGCAACCCTACTGTCAACACTTAATGGTAATGGTGTCTAATGTGGAAGTTTAAAAAGTGTAAGGACAGGAGTGCTTGAGTTGTCGAGAAGTGTTGTTTTGTTTGTTAAATGCTTCTTGAGTGCCTGAGGATACGTTCAGAAGATGAGATGCCGCCACACACAAGATGAGGCCTTCTCCTATATCCACGATCACCTCAAGGAATACAGCAATTTTAACTTGACCTGCATGCTTTGAAGATGGTGTCACCGCAAGGCTACACGAATACTTACATCAAATCCAACACTGCCCAGACTCTCTGCACAAGATTCTCCATGCTTTTTATTGATCTCCAGGCTCTGCAGATCTTTGACTCCCTTCCCCGTTCTCCTCCAACTTCACTTTTAATAAAATTTGACGATGAAGCAATGAAGTCAGCAAATGTGTGAGATTAATCTCTGAATCTGTCATACTTCAGAGGCCATGTTTGGGATAGTTAGACATATAAATGACAGAAGAAAAGACACCGTCTGGGAAAAACTGGCACATGAGATCACTGGTGGACAACACTGCCATCTAGAGGTAATACCTGATTTTTTTTATTGTAATGCCAGCCATTTTGCAGCACTATTTTTTTCAACAGAAACATTTTTCATAGATCTTCTTCTTAGACATTGTAACAAATGCAAACTAGATATCTTTCAATTAGGTCAATTACCATTTGAATAATTCTATCATATTTGAATATGATGTTATTAATTAGTTTATTTTTTTGCCTTGTTTATAATTGACATTGTATTATGCTAATGAATTTCCATAAGCAGGGTGTCTGCAAATAAAATAGCGCTATCCACAGTGATACATGATCTTCATAATCTCCCCTTTATTGCTACCTAAATCCTGTGTTCTGTGTCTAGACTGCCGTGATGGTGCTGATCTGGGGTCACGTCTCAGCGCCAGTGTCGCTCCGTGCTGTCCTGCTCCTCCGAATTCCTGATGCAGGGGGAGTTACCAGAACCATCACAAACACAAGAAAAGCCTCCTGTATGTGGATTTGTCAAGTCAGGTGAAGCGGCCATTGTTGTCTGACCATAAGTAGGTATATGATGGCATGAATGGCATGAAAAAACACCCCCTTCCCCTCCAGAGCCTGAGCAGCATGGGACAGTGTGACAAAGACACAGGGGTTCATGTGCACTGTGCAATGTGCATGGAAACAGTAAATAATACAGCACCATAAAGTCTGGTATAAATCAAAAATAATAAGTTAGTCTTGTGATACAGCCATGTCAGATAATATAATATACTTTTAGATTTTTACATCTAAATGACCTTTAAAACATGATAAATGGGTAAGTGGAGGCTGGGGGAGTATTTTGCAAATTGTTATTTGAATTTGTTGGAATATCAGGGAACCTCGAGGGAGCTCTGTTCGCCCCTGGGGGGGGGGGGGGGGGGGGGGGGGGGGGGGGGGGG
>JABFDZ020000087.1:2425534-2474182 GCA_019775955.2 Pollimyrus isidori | reverse complement strand
TTTTGCAACTTGTTATTTGAATTTTTTGGAATATCAGGGAACCTCGAGGGATCTCTGTTCGCCCCTGACCCCCCCATTACCGACCCCCCCCCCCATCTTTATAAACTGTGTCACCAATCCCCTGAAAGGTGCGCCGTGCATCTAGTGAAGATGGCTTTGTTGTAAGTCGTCAGGGGAAAGCCTGCATGCTGGGCCGGCTTCCTCAGACGAAAACAAAGAATTCCCCGTTCCCTTTCCTCCGGGAAAAGTGGGAACAAGGAGACTCTCTCAAGGTGACTGAAGGGGGCCGACCTCATGTTTCACTTGGCCTGGGCTGAGAATCCATTTATTTGTCCACAGTAGTGCCAAAATGGACTAAAGAATATCAACTGGGACTTGACACCCCCAGTGCTAAAGAGTTCATTTTTAGGGCTCTCGATAAGCTGCGTGAATAACGACGGTAGCATTTCAAGCTGCCATAGCAACCTGCAGATTGTTATAATAAGCCGTCTGCTTAAAGGGATACCAGTCCATCACTGGCCTCATGCAGCCTCCCAATCACACACAAGGGGCAATTTAGAGACACTGATTAGCTTAAGTGCATGACCTTGGTCTGCCGGAGGAAACTGGAGTACTCTGTAGAGACTGAGCATAATGTGCAAATTCCGCACGCGGGCAAAAACGCAGAGCAGGGCAGAGGTGGGATTTATACCTCCAACCTTGGAGTGAGACACCTGTGATACCTACTGAGTCACTGTCCTGCCCCAACAGAGGAATAATGATGAATGAATAAATTAATTATCAAATCCAAATTTGTTGCACAAATATTTTTTTTTTCCGGTAAATGCCCTGTGTGCATCAGAATAAAACATTCATAAATCATAAAGGTCAAACATTTGTTTAATGAAAAGTGAAAATCTTGTCTGATGAATCTCTGTTTAAAAAACAGATCTTAAGTACTGACCTAAACACTGGAAAATGCATATTTAATCCCTTTCCATCATATCCAAACCTTAAAATAACCACGCCCCCACTCCCAGACCTCCTACGAACCTCACGCATGCACACGGTCTGGAATGGACCAATAAGGCGGCGGTCTGTGGAAATTCCATTCTAGAACATTCTTCTGCCACTCATTAGCGGCGTGCATCTGAAGGCCAACACAGGTGTGCACACACTCTGGATATGTTGTGCGTCAGGTGTCTGGGGGTGGGGTGTTGTGTGAGGAAGCCTCATTTCCCGCGCGTTTGGGTCGTCACAGGACACAACGCCTGCCGAGCTGCCAAAACAGGCTGTCAGAACTGAGCCCTAACGTGATCTGGGTGTCTTGGGCTTCCAGTACAATGGCAAGAGGGTTAATCAAAACTGGAAGGTTGGAAGGGGTAACTGTGCAAGCCGGGGCTCTGGAGAATATCTCAGATATCAAGTTGGTGGTAGATCTTCTGCCCTCGTTTGGCCTGCCAAGCGCCGGGATGGGCAGCGGGGGGCGTTGGATGCGTCAGGTACGTGTGGGAGGAAGGCGCATGGACCCTCGGAGCTGCTCACACGCCATGAAAGGACCCCCCCAGAAAGTTCTGGATCTCTTATGCTCCCAAAAACCCGCTACTTTTATTTAACCAGCCCCATCATTTCTGCTTTACGATTCAGCTTCAAACTGCAATTAAAACCAAAACACTAATAAAGAGGTCAGCTGTCGTAATTTATTCCTAGCTAAGAGACATGTAATTTGGAGGGGTTTTTTAACATCAGACCTCATTTTTTTGTTCTCTATTCAAAACATGAACCTCTTTGTTCAAATTGTGATATTTCCAGGCTTAGATGCCAGCAACATTATTACTAGATTATTTTGGGTCTACTGCCAAAATCTACCAATTTTTATAAACATTTATATCCAAAATGATTATCTCCTTTATTTTTTATGTTTCAATGGAGTTAAAACGTTTTGTAATATTGTTGCATTAATTATAGATTAAGGGTGTTTAATAATGGGACTGTAATCTGTAATGGCTTGTTTGTATGGAACAGTGACTTATAATGAGCAGAAGGTGGGCGTCGGCTATTTTAAGATTATACATGCCAATCAACAAGGGACACTCAGCTGTCAGATGTTTCTGAAGTGCTGCGTGTTTCCACATGTGGCATATAACAACATTTCGGTATGTTCATGCACTAGCCACCAGCTATCAAACCATTTTTAATTGTTATATTAGTTTGGTGGGCAATGGGGGACATGGCTGATGGTGACTGGGAATACCAAGAGCAATGTGGGAAATACTGGTCGTCCCAAAGCATGGAACCACTCAACTTATTTCTTATGAAACCAAAACGAGGGTTATTTAGTCTTCATCGAGAAGAGCACACCAAGCCACCACCTTACTGCTGCTGCCGCCATAGTGACTGTGACTGGAGAGTTGATGTAAGAAGTCTCCTCTTCATCAATGGTTGGCGAAGGGGAAGGGAGGCACAGGACATTCCTGAACATTTCAGCCGTGTCACTGAGCAGCGGTGCTTCAGTCGCCCCAGGACACAGCTCCACCCCCCACCAGAAACACGCCCACCACGTCCTCACAATAAACAACAAGGTGCTAATAACTCCCCCAGCTGGCAAATCGGTTGGGGCGGCCTTCACTGTTCACATTTCTGGGGCAAGTGCTCCTTTGCTTTCTCCTGCTTTTATTTTTCTCCTGCGTCTCCAGTGTGAGCCTTGGCCAGACCTCGTCTCTGGTGGTGTAACTTTTGCATAGGGAACTATGGGTTATAGCTCTCACTATATCTGACCTTATGGATATATGAAGGCTTTTTTGTTCTGGGGTGCCTTATTGTGCAGCACTATAGACTCATACCTCTGCGGCTGGGAGTCTGAGACTCACTCCAGCTCTGTTGGGCCGGATTAAGCATATGGGCATTTGGGCACATGCCCAGGGGCACCACGTCCTCAGGGAGGCACTAGGCAGGGCAACCCCTCATAAGCCTGCTCCTGAGACTCCAGCCCCGCCCTGCTCTTCGTCCCTAGTTGTGCAGCCCCATGTTGTCTCGCCCTGGTCTCTGCCTGTCTGCCTGATCACCCAGACCCGGACCTTCTCGCCTGCCCCTCGACCACGATTTCTGCCTGCCCCTCGACCACGATTTCTGCCTGCCCCTTCTGCTACCGTAGCTTGTGCTTGGTTGTGCATTAAAGCCCTGGTTCCTCGCATATCTGGGTCCGCTCCTCTATCTCGGAACGTAACAGCCCGCTCAGTCCCATTTGCAAATGTCTTTTGGCAAATTAAAGCGGTTTAATATCTAATGTACTTAATATGATTGTATATTGTTCTTTTAATATGGCACTCAATAAAAAGTAGCGACGTTTTCCCTATGCCAGATCTGTGTTTCCCAATCCGGTCCTCAGGACCCCACAGGCAGTCCGTGTTTTTGCTCCCTCCAAGCTCCCAAAATGTGGACTGTCTGGTGGGTCCCCAAGCACCGGGCCGGGAATCACTGTATTACCCACATTTCTGAATTCGATGAGCCACCAATCAGCTGTGATTCTGTCTGATGCGGTGTCATGTGTGCTGCTATCCAGGGGCACTTAATACTCTTAAGCCAGCCCGACGGCTCCGTGCGTGAGGAGTTTGCATGTTCGCCTGGTGTTCATCAGGATTTTTGCCTAGCAACCCAAAGACGTGGCATCCCAAAATCACCCATTATGCACAAGTGTTAAGCATCTTTAAGTGACCTTTAACAAAAATGACAGGCATGTAAAAAGGCAATCCTATGTACTGTCTTTACCAGAATGCATGCCTGTGTGTCACTTTGTAAGTCATCTGAGTCATTTGGGATTAACTGGAAAAAAAAACCCATCATTTTGTTTAACCTTGAGGTTTTCCAGTCACAGTTAAACAAAGTGGGACAGTGAGTCACGGTATGACATGCAGAAACACTGCCCCTTTAAGGGAGTACGACGTGTTACAGACACAGTAGCCCCCATCCATCCATCCACCACACCCTTCTTCTTCCCTGGCCCTGTAGAGAAGAATGTACATATGGTATCCTGCAAGGACATGTACAGCGTAGTAGTATACCTCCCCATGCGAAAAAAAGTAAGCGAAAAAAAGAGCTTAGCGTGAATATTTCTGCATCTTTAGCTGAAGAAATTGCAAGAGTCCCATGCAAAGGAAAACCAAAGAGTTTCTGATTTAGCAGCAAAGGGATTATGAGTTAATCCACCATATGCATGATTTACAGTACAGTGCCATGCCAAGCAATGCTTAAGATGCACCAGTTTTCCTGCCGGCTGTGTCTGTGTAATGCGTGGACATACTAATGTCCTCCAGAGATTACATTTTTGCTCCTATCTTTCATTCGACACATGCTACTCTTTTAAGTCCTGTTGTCCCTCATGGAGGACAGTTAGGGCTTTGAGATGACATCACATATGTGGGGCCAGGATTTATACTGTGTCTAGTTACCGAAAAACAAAATTTAAAAACCTTTTTAAACTTCAGGAATTTCAGGAAGTTACCACACAGCCCTTGACAGCATTCGTTTTTTACCCTGTAAGTTGCTACCTGCAATTTTAGAGGATCTAGATGTTACACCCTTGAGCCCAGTGCCTAAGTAAATCAATAAAATTGTAACGTTGCTCTGTGCAAAATGTCTGGTAAGCGACTGTGTATGTAGTACTGGAATCAGGTTTGGACGATAAAGACACTGAGACCTAAAATGAACCCTCCACCAATTACACTGGTCACTCTGTTATTGTTCATTTATTGCACTCTGTTCCGGCTTTTTATACTAGTTTACCGCTAGTTTATCTAATCCTTAAGTTGTTGTTGCCACTTGATATAACCTGCATGCATTGTGTGTTGTTGCTCTTAGTCCTGTCCTTACCTGCATTTTGTGGAGACTTTCATAGTTTAATGCTTGACCTGCACATGAGTCAGTGTTTACGTATCTTATTTGTCAGTTGCACTGTGGACCTTGAAAAAATGTTATCTAGTGGCACTGTACACCGTGGTACGGACGTCATAACAGTAAAGCATCCACTGGATTGATATTATGTGATAAGACCAATATCAAAAAGGGGGGGGGGGGACGCGGAGAGACTACTCGCTAGTGATGTCAGACTTGAAGTACTATTCAAAAACTGCTTCAGTATATTGGAAGCATACTGCTTCAAAATAGTTTGTACCAAACTATGTCATGTGACCACCCTGATTGATGCTCCATTACATCATACTGTTTTGAAAGGCCTCAATTTCTTTCCCTCAATTCCATATTGAAATAAATAGCATAAGCTGATGATCTGGGATCAGAGCGTGTCGCCCCAAAAAAACCTGAATGAAAGGTGCAAAATTATATCTCAGATCTGCCATTCTTTGATAGGGCTCTCCTTGGCATCAGCTAACCACACCTTTGGAAATTTACTAAGTCTTACCTCGATCTCTCAGTGCCTTGTACTGAGCCATGTTATTATTGTAGTTTGTTGAACGTGACTTTGATTTTGGGTAAGCACATCCGAATTCCCCACCTCGTGCCCATAGCTTTCGGGATAGGCTCCAGACTCCTGACAACCCAGCAGGATAAGTAGTTTGGAAAATGGATGGATGGATGGATGGACGAATTGTAAAATTAACTGTGCTCTTAGGTCCCCACCCTCTGTCCCATGTTGTTACAACATTTATAACATTCAATGTATATTATGGAAGGAGTTTATTGGTGTTTATGTTACATCATTTTAAAATGTCACATTCATACTTATTTGTTTCTTCTTCTAAGACCATGGGCGTCAGCGGTGTCCTAATGAAGTTATTCAGACCGAGTCTGCCAGCAGTAATGAGCACCATTTGGCCACTAGATGGCAGTGTGCCGATATAGCGTATTTCATTTCTATTTCTAACAAGCCACATCTCTACTTTAATTGAAGGCCATGACTTCTAATTTTAGTTTAAGTCCTAGAGACTTCATTTTTCTTGTATAGAACAGACGTGGGCATGACGTATGGAGGTATCTGTACTATAACCCTTATGTTTAAATATTTGGCAGAAACAGCTCCTATGGTGTTACTCAGTATGTCCTTCCCGTTAAACTTCCCAGATGTCTGTAAAAAGTATGAGTTCAAATTCCATTGGAATTACCATTAAAAAATTGTCTGCTCCTCATCCAGCTTAACAACTGTCAGTTTAAAACACATTTTAGCTGAACGCACGGTTTTCAGAGTCAAGAGATGGGTGCTCATTCGGCTAAAGAAAATGTATCGGTAGATAAAGGCCAACATGGAGAGGCAAATAAATCGCTCCAATTAAGCTAAGCCATGCAGAAAATTGTTTGGGAATTTTCTGTGGATTCTTCAAAGGGACACCCCAGAAAAATATGGAAGAAAACGTCAGCAGAAATACTCTATCCTAGGCCTACCCACCTGGATCATGCAGCCATGACACTATAAAATGCCTATCTGTATGGCGGGTCAAACCACCATTGTGGTCCCATTGTTTTTCTCTTTGCTTCGAAAATCCCTCAAAATGGGACCTGGCCTCATTAATAAAGATGTTAGGGCTTTATTCATGTAATATTCTTTTATTTCAATTCCAATTGAATTTTAACATTTTGGTTGCTATCCTGGAATGACGTTTCCCTGAAATTATTACAAAACATAAGGCCCAGTAAAAATAATTATTAGTTCATCATCCTTTCATGAAACAAGTGATGAGGGAGGGCAAATTTTTTTTATGTTTTACTTTTTATTTTTATTTCTTAGAAAAAAGATAACGGAAGATATCAACAGTAAACAAAAGGAACAGCAACAGATGTATGACATATGGGCTGATCTAACAAAATCAATATGAAAAGAAAATATTTAAAAGAAATGTTTTATTTAAAATTTGTGAACGCCGGCAGTGGAATTTCCACAAGAAAATACACTTTAAAATTTTTTTTAGAAATCGATGCGGGCTAAATTGGCCACGCAGGCGGGGATGATAAACTAATAATTTTTTTACCGGATCTAATCCTTAATCTATAAATTGAACTTTAGCGTTTCAAAAATGACGATAACTGTAATCAGAAATCTGGGATTTTTTTTTTTCTGAAGAGTTCTGCTACCATCTAGTGCACACGTGCATGAACAGCGCAATTTTGTGTAAACCATGAATCAGCTTCTGAGAATAACGTACTGGAAATACGGAAGAAAACCGGAGAAATGGCATCAATTTTACTTATACGTGTATAGTATTCAGGTTTGGGCACATAGTTACTATGTTGTGTGACGCAGTATTTTAGTAGTCATGCTGTTTGCGCTGCACGCGTTTACTAACTCGACATTACATTTGTTCACCTTCAAGTGCCATGCAAACGTTTATTTCACTAGGTTCCAGCTGATCACTTTGGTGTGAGTCAAAAGCCTATCATGGAAAAAAATATTAAGCAACAACAGAAATATCCTTCTTTATCTACTCAAAAATTGTATCAAATATGAGTGTTTTGGATGTACCATAAAACATTATGGTTGCAGTGAGAGGACAGTAAGTGATTTGTCTTTGATGTTGTTATTGCTGCTGCTCTTGCATCATGTTCAATCTTCTGTTGAATGTGGTAATAAATGAGCGCAGAAAACCATATGAAAAATGGCTATAAATCCCCATAGCCCTCATATTGACTAGGGGTCCTTGTGGTTTATACTTTGTGGTCCATACACCATAAAGCATATCAAATATTAAATGTACAGTACATTTACATCTATTTGATTGTCAGATTCTTTTGACCAAAGTGTCTCACAGTGTTGCTTTTCTCTTACTTAAAACTAAAATAAAGTTACAATTAGATTGTGTGTTAATATAATTTCAATATTAATGCCCAAATTTTTCTGGCATGACAAAGGTTTCAGCATGAATATGCCACGACATAAATCTTCACTGATAAAGTTGGTCAGGAATTCTGACAAAGCCAAGCAAACAAACAGTAAGTTATTCAGTTTTAAGAGATCAATGTCACGGTGGTAAAGTTCAGAATTTCAGAGGTCAGTGTCATTCAAAACAGACAACCCAGTTATCAGTTTAATAATGATTAACAAGAGCATCATAACAGCAGGTATGATTAAGGAGGTGAATCCTTTAGCATGGTGGTCACGTTGTTATTATTAGTAATCTGGCTAAGAATCAACCTTTTAAACAGTCAAACACCATGTTATCTAATACATACAAAGCAAGATCTGTAAGTACTGTATAGTGAAAACATATATGTGTGTGTGTGTGTGTGTGTGTAGAGAGGGAGAGAGCAAGCACTTAAAGATAGATACCTGTAAGTGAAAATTAATCACTGCATCTACAGTACAGTACATATTTAAAAACATGCTGTTAAATATTTTGAGTATGTTAAATATTAATATGTATCATAATAGGCCTATATATCATACACAAAGTATAGATACGACTGTACAAAAGAATATATTGGATCTTTTGGATTTTTTGGTCTTTAGATATCTTGGCTGTATCATTAACAAGATGCATTAAGTTGTAAGCCACACAACTAACAATGGTTGGGGAACTATCACATGTGGACTATGACCATTTCTTGGGCAGATCCCCGGCTATTTTGGCTGATCCGAGCTTCTCTGGTCGTGTCTGTTTAACCCTGAGCATCAGGCACGTGCCTCGTGATCAAGCTTTAGAAGTTCACCCTGAGCTGACAGATCTCCACTAATGGGTTTTCCCCGCCGTCTGACACTTGTGTTCTTGCTTCTTTGACCACGCGGTCGCTACTCTCAGATGCATCATGTAGCATTTCTAGAACCTGACAGCAATAATGGGAGCCCTGGCAGCCCGACTGGCTCCCGCTGTCCTAATCAGAGTCCTCGCCGCTACAGCAGGAGCTGTCGTAACATCCCGCAGTGAAGAGGATCTTGTGGATACTGGGGTCCAGCTTGGGCACCCAGGTCCGAGGCACCAGGAACGTGACAAGATTGAAGAAATCCACAAAGACCATGTAGCGGTCACTGCAAGAGACACAGAGGCTTACTGGAGCAGGAAAAAAACACACTTGGCTATCTTTGCTACCAGTGGGGACATGACTGAACTCAAAAACAATCTCGTCATTCTTTGAGTCTGCTGAACTCTCTTCATTAAAATTTATGGCCACTGCACTAATAATCAAATATCCAATGAACACTGCTTGTCCACACACTGCATATCATTCCAGAGAAGACTGCTTACCTGACAGAAGAATGCAGGTAGTAGTAACCAGATGACCCTCCAGTGCCAGATTTGCTACCAATCATGCGGTGGGCCATGCACACATGGTTGTCTACAGTGGAATATGCGATTATTTTTGTTATTAATTATCCCTGATGAGAATAAGGAGTTATCAGCAAGAGCAGCTCAGCAAGGAATACCTCAATATTTTTACCAGATGTTTACTAGAGAAATGTCTGGGGAAACATCTAATATGTCAGTGGGACCCAAATGGAATATTGGCACTCACATCTCCACTTTGACATGAGGGCATCAATGTCCATTAAAGAGGTGAGGACCTGGAAGGGGACCTGGAACCGAGGCTCCTCTCTGGACAGGGATCAGAGCTGGATATGTAATGGACTCCCAGACAGAAGACACAGAAGCCTCCCTAAGGTAAAAATCCTTACCTGTAGTAGTAGATCATCAGAGCTCCTTGGAGGGCTTTGTAAGACAGTCGCCTCTCACCTGGATGGCATGAGTGAGAGATCCTGTCATTTATTTGACCAGCTCAGGTTTTCTAGCTAATCAAACCTGCGAGTACAATTCATGCAGTTACTTTGCAAGTCTACAGGGAATCCAGTCTACAGGGAATCCAGTCTACGGTCTCCAGGGAATCCAGACTGCTAGAGCATTCGAAAACAGAGAACAAACATGAAATACTGACCTACGCACAAAAGATGCTCGTGATTCTTTTCGTCGAACAAAGAAGTGAAGACCTCCCTCTGTTTGACGAGTTCTTCTACCATTTCTGCCTTTTCTTTTGACTCTGGTTGTTGCTGTCAGGAAGTCAAAATACTTTATGCGTTGTTATTGCTGCAGTGCATCTGTCAAAAATAAGCATGACTTATCTTAGAGCACGGGTTAAGAGAATATGGGTACAGAGAATGGCATTTACCTCAAGTTTCTTTAATTCATGGTTGAAACCCTCTTCAACGTTTATTTGTAGTTTCCCCAAAAAGTTGAATCCATCTTTTTCAAGTCCAGGGGTTCTCTCCAGCCATTTCTAGTAATTTATAACACGGCAAGTTTCAAAAATAAATGAATGCATCAAAAATAAAAAGTGGAACTGAAGTCTAATACGGAGGTCCTCCTATTTTTAAGACTATTGACGCCATTATAAAGCCTTAATAATTTTATTTTGTTTATGGAGAATATCATTTTTCACTACTAAAAATATTATGATATTCACCTTAAGGTTAATTAGTATAATAATTATATTGTGCTGTTTGGGCAGGGTTTCAGCAGAGGACTTGATTCTTATTTAAATGTTATTTCCTAATTTCAACAACAGGTGGTGTGGTGGCTCGGATGGGTGTGCGTAATTCTCCCGATGTTTATCCAGGTGTTATGGTTTCTTTTCACAGTCCAAGACATGTGGTTTAGCTAAACGACATTTCTAAATGGCATGTAGTATGCATGTGACCTGCCATGGATGGGTGTCCCATCCAGGGTGTACTGTACCCCTGAGACCCTGATTAGGACAGGAGATTGTATGATGAATGGGTGATCTTTGCAGCCAATGCGGAATCTAGTTGCTGGTTGGCACCTCAACTAGCCGCAGAAGACTTAGTTCCTGCTCAGATCTCAGCAGTTCTTCAACGTCCTGTCTATGGAAGTGCTCTCTGTAGTGGCGACGATTGTAAGGGACCCTCTGGCTGTCTGAAACTCCGAGTTTGTTCTCCAGCAGCCTGAACTGATGACTCTGGAACCCAAAGGCTGGAGTCAAGTATTCCCTGCAAACAGTGATTCACAGAAAAGGAGTGCGTAACAACAACCCGAAGAACGAATGGGTGGAACCAAAATATGTGTCTGACGTTGTGAAGATGGTGGACATATATCCATGTCATAAGCAGGTTTGCTCACCGTAAATCGTAAAAATCCAAGGCAGTCATGGTCTCCAGGACAGCAAACTGATCAACCAGAAGTCTGAAGATCATTGTAATTCTCTGTATTCGACTTACAACTTTGAGCATATTCCGCTCATCTCGTACCTATGGAAATGTAATTTAGTTCAATGCAAGGTTTCAAATTTACAATACAATAAGGCAATGAAACAGTGGGCTGCTTACAGAAAGTACATGATAATGCAGTATATATTACAGAAAATTACAGTGTACAGTGTATTTAGAATTACACTTACACAGTATTCGTTTTTAAATTATTTCATATTTGTATGTTATATCAAGTGGAAATACTGAGTAATTTGTTAAAATAATTTAACTTGCTGCTATATAAATGGTTAAAAGCTTGAAACACTCACACGATTTTTGAGGAACATATTTCTCACTGAATCTAGTTCCCAGAGTATCTGCTTAAACCAGAGTTCAGAAGCTGAAATGCAGATTTTTACAGCACAGGTTATTTGGTTTTCATAAGCCACATCTTTACCACTAGTTTTGACTGAAATGCATGAGTCCTGTACGGTCATTTTTGCCATTAAACGCTGTCATTTTAATTCACCTTGGTGGGTGACAATGAGGAGATGCTCATCATGGATCTTCTGCCCCTTTTGTTCACTCTGAAGTACTTGTGCTGCCATGATTTTGTCCAGCTACAAACAAAGGGACCATTTCCCCTCTGTGTTCACAACCCTCATCACATCACATTTGCACAGCAACTGCACATTTGGCACATTGTTTCCTCACATAAGTATTACGCCTACTGTGTTTCACTAACATTGTCATTGCCTTTTGTGTCTGTGTTCTTCCTAGGTATCACTACTCAAAAGGTGTTTACCTGCAGATATTCTTTGTAGATGATGCCTCCGTTGGCAGCTTTGTTTGTTCCAATTTGTGAGTCATCCACCTGATCAGTCTGGGCATGCTTGTTTGGAAACAACCTATTAATTTCAGAGAGAACACTGGTTATGCCGTGAAGACACTATATTTCTATGTATATTTTATTTTTCGTAATCCTAATTTTAAAGAATACAATTCTATGGAAATAGTATATATTTATTTTCTTTTTTCTCAATAACATTGGACGTTACAATATTCAGTATATTTAATTTTCCTAAACTTTTCCCCATATGACGTCCAGATACATACTGGTGCCTTTTTTCAAAATAGGGACATCCACTCATGGTTCATTAAGATGTTCCTTCGCCACAAATGACTAGCATTCAATCTGCAGACTACGACATCGCCTGTCTTCCAGGGATGTGGCACATTATCTATTTAATGTTTTCTAATCAACCAATCAGATGCATGTGTTTAGACCCTGCCCTTCCCCTACTGGTTTTGTCCAAGGACATTTGTGTGTGGTTTTGTGTGTGTATGTTGTTGGATGACCTGCATGTTATTATTTGAGGAAAGTTCACTGGAGGTCAGTCAAAATTTTAGTCAATTCCATTAATTCCAGAACAAGCAATCTAAGAAATTGACCAATACTATTTTAAGAACAAACCTGTCTGATGGCTGATACATGTGTCGAGAAGATGTTCAGTTCAATGCAGTGCCATGGGATGTTGGTACATGCCCATGTGGCACAGCTGGGTAAATACGTAAAATAACAAATAATAAAACCACCCAGTCTGAGAGGGGTTGTGGACATCTCTGACGTAAACTTCGAGAAACATAGCCAGGGTGAAAGAAAACACGGTACATGTGTATTTCAGTATTTTGTCTGCGTGTGTGTGTGTGTGTGTGTGTGTGTGTGTGTGTGTGTGTGTGTGTGTGTGTGTGTGTGTATGCATATAAGTCTGTAGTGTGGTTAATCAGTAATCTTATCCAGATGAAACTCAAAACATACTGTGATCTTTCCAGAATGAAGCTATTCGCTCTTTTGTGAGCTACCCAGTCGGTGGCTTGGACTGTGAGTGTGGTATACAGTATTTTGCAAGGGCAATGGTATATTCTGGATATAAAATACAATTTAAAATGTAATTTAAAACATTTGAGTTAATCAGTCACATAATAAAGCATTTTATAGAAATAAAAGGTAATAAGAAATTTAATGTTTTAAACTTAATATGTTAGTAATTTAGTTTAATGTTACAGTAGGCAAACTATCAAAATTATTGAAAATATTTGTAATACTTTTAATATATTTGCACATAAATGGGAAATGCTGTGGATGGATTAAATACTTGGGTAACAACTTGAAGCTATAATGTATAATGTGTTAAAGATGTCTTCATGATGTATTATAATGGTCAGTATAACAATTAATAAAGTGTTACAGCATTTTCTATTGGCGGTCGTAAGGCATTATAGTGTTGATTACGATGTTTCATAAGCTCCAATACAGCTCTCATCTATAATACACAACAGATACCTTCATAATGTATTATAATGGTTGGTATAAGAATTAACAATGCTTAGTGCTGCATTATCTATAATATAATATGTTACAGATAATATCTATAAGAGAGAGCTTCATAAAGCATTCGTAGTGCATTCATACATTCATGCATAAACTTGCCTATATTGTGTTGTGCCTTTTTATAAATATTTTTAGTCATTTTTATAATGTTTTATGAATACATCATAATGGGTTATGAATGACCCATGACATTCATACAGAGATTCACAAATATTTCTATGCTGATTTCAAATAATCAGTATTAACTATGGTACAGTGACCTCCAAAGTCTTACACGCAGCATTTAATGCACTCAAGCACTGACTGATAGTAGTTAGACAGATAAGAATTTTATGCATGCAATATCAGTGAATGACCACAAGAGGGAGATGTAATACAACTTTGACAGTCAAAGAGCTGTTCTGGTTATCAGTGTTTGTCCATTATCGTTTGCCGCCGTCCCTGATCTGTCCTGGAGATGCAGCAGAAAGGCCAACAAATCCTAGGCTATAATACGGATTAAATAAGCACTCCAAATCAATACTCCAGCCAGAGGCAAATTTCCGTGATGTCACGTAGAGCCGAAGCGCAGTGATTAGTGGTAAGTCATACACTTCAAACAGCACTAACAGCCAACGAATCAGCTGATGTTGTCACACCCCACCGACCAATCAGGTTACACATCATTACCCAGCACAGCTGTCTGTGTATCTGTGAAATAACAGCAGGGGAGGCACTAAGGAAAGGGGCCTCACTGCCTAGCAACTATAGGACCACTGGTTGCCCCAATGTCCCTTTTATTTTAGCATCCTTCAGCATTAAATCCTGCTGTGTAAATATCCAGGCTCAACAGATTCTTCTTTTCCAGCCTGTACGTGTGAGACAAAATATGAGTTGTATGTGGTACACAGCGCAAAGTAAATGTTGCTGTAGGATCTCAATTATATGCTTGCGTGTGTTATACAAGTTGAGTACTTAATCTTGGACATGCAAACTCCTTTTTAATAAAGATTCAAAAGACTGATCAAAGTCGAAGTAAACAAGAATGACATAATATTTTGGCCCTATCCCTTTTGATTAAAATAATAGAAGTTCATTACAGTTAGAAGTAAAGCTTGAGCCACTGTCTCCGGCCTGAACGCCTCGTTTTAGCTATAATTAATATCTGAGGGATTAAACTGTGTGCTCTTCAGGAACCAGTGTGAATCTTCAAAACTAAAACACACTGTTGCTTGTTTTACTTTAAATCATATGCATATGTCCTAATATTTAATTTCTGCGCTCGCCATTGTGGATAATATATTTATCCCGTATTGCTATTCGCAAGCAGAACGGGCAAAACAGTTTAGTTCGGCAAAATAAATTACAGCTGATTACAATTAAACACTGTAAATTACAGCTGAGCAATCGGAGGCAAGCTTCTCAGTGCGAAGTGCAATCGTATCGTGCCGTGATTACATTTGTCTGAAATATCACACCTGTAAATACAGAAAAGAGACGCTGCGCCTATTTTGTCATGCGTTATTACAAATTAAGCGGAATGGGGTTTGATGGGGGTTTGGGGGTACAGCCAGATGTCTACAGTTTGGTGTTGTCACTAAATAGCAGTCTGACGTTATTTCCACAGGTCCACTGGGGTGTATTTCACTCCCCTGACATTCACATGTAGACAGATCAAGGTATATGCAACACCTGATGGCATGTTGCATATTTGTGAAGTGTATTAATGTTAATAAGCACATCTGTTGCATATACCTTGACCCAGCCTCCTCCTATAACACAACAGGCCAGTACCATGCCTGATAAATCCTTTAGGTATTCATAAAAAACGCAGAACACTGTGTTAATAGGTAATTGTTTTAATAAGAGAATGGCCTATAACTGGTCAGAGCAATATAAAGACAGTACCATTTTTAATTACCCTAATAATTATAAGCAAACATGGATGAGTCCTTCAAACTGATAGTGTTGGGTGCTCTTCAACATGTCAGTGGCTCATCCTCACACCTCACCTCTAGCTGTTTTGTGCCCTACATCCTAACCTCACACTAAGTACAGGCCTCTTTTAAACCCTCTCAACCGTTACCTGGGATCCTGAAGCCAGCAGGCTCTCCTCTCTGAGACTCCCTTTAGCGCACTGGCTATTGAAGCTGACGAGAGCGAATGGAGCGGTTAATGCAGAAAACGCCCCCGTCGCATTTCTCGATTTAGTATATTGATTTTGAAAGGGGGGGGGGGGGGTGCGACAACAGAAATTTCCCTTACGATAGGGGTACTACTGACTATTTTCGACCTGAAACACTTTGGGGAATAAAAAAAAATTCTGTGCTTCAGTGTAATTGTCAGCAAAAAAATAGAAAAAGATGATCCCCTCAAATCTGCAGCGAAGAACACTATTTTGTGAGGCAGTTAGTGCATCGATGATTCTTCTGGGCATGAGAAATCCCACAGAGGTGATTAACCAAGACTTTCCTCAAATTCAGGTACCTTACTCATGTATAATTCAGAGGAAACTAATCTAACACTAAATCTTACTGTAAGAACCTCTTTGCATGGGACCACTTCATAATCTATGGTTATATTTTAAACCGGCTAACTTAAATACTCAAATATTTATAGTACACACACAGCAAGCAAGATAAAGAATGAGGACAAATCTAAATTTGGTACAATAAGATACACTATACACGAGTTTGATGTATTACAATGACAGGTGTTTATTTCTGTATATATTACCAAAACAACAATTACTATTATTCTTGGCACAATACAGGAAATGGGAATATGATGATTCATCTAGGATTCTGGACTAATGTCATACCAGTTTGTAATTTCCATAACTGCAATCAGTTAATAACATTATTCAATACTCACAGTTTATCGGTAGTTATGGAGACAGGAAAACAATAGTAAATTAATATAGCAAATTATTCAAGGCAATAACTAATGGTTTGCAATAACAAATAGCAGACACAAGGACAAGAAATTGATTTGTTTCTTGAAATTTTAAAACATAACCATATATATATATATATATGTATATATACACACACACATATATATGTATATACATGTGTGTGTATTTATTTACTTTTTAAATATAAAGCATCCGTTCTTCTGCCTTAGATGATAAACAAAAAATAATAGCTAGAAGAAAGTGAGAATGTCCGCTAAAAACATCCTACACACACACATATGTACGTGTGTGTGTGTGTGTGTGTGTGTGCGTGTGAAATAGCACACCTCATGTAGCATTGTGTTTGCCTGGAAGTGACTTCAGCTTTGAGTTTCTTTTAGTTGCTTGCTGTTTGCTTAGCCGCTTCTGGGCTCTGCCTGGATAGAAACCAGACCTTCATGGGCTCCTTTTTCCCCTTCATGTTGACAGGTCCCCGGTACTCCAGGTGAAACTGGGAATCTGCATTCTCTGCTGACTGTAAACACCTACGGGGCAGAGTGTCTGCTTCAGGGATGGGTTACATGCCCCCATCCCTGAATAACTACCGTGCGCTGGGCACTGTCCGCTGTTTTCATTGTTTGCTGCATCGCCTTTGTTTGTACCTCACAGTCATTGACAGCACACGGGTGCCATGTTTCTACAGCATTATTCTGATTGCTATGCAAACGTCCACATCAGTGACTCTGGATGCCCTTTGGAAGTCCGTAACATCTATTCGTCTCTTCTATTGCTGTTTTAAGCAACTATAAACCCAAGTCAGTTTTGTTTTGCTAAGTTTTTAATGATCAAATAACATGTGATGGCAATTTTTTTTAATATTCCTCACAGCTGTCCATCATTGTGAATGATGTTTAATTTAATTTGCTCCTGCTTATGTGTTGCGAATGAGTTATAAGTCTTCAGGGACTCAGTACTCACCTGTACGTGTACTCTGAAACATTAATCTTCCCTTTTTCGCCCGTGGTTTCGGTACGACTGGTCAGGTTCACCGTGTTCCCAAACAGGCAGTAGCGAGGCATTCTCTGCCCTATGACCCCAGTCACCACCTCTCCCGTATGGATCCCGATGGTTATCTGGACGTGGAGCAGCCAAAAAACAAGTTAGCGCGTTTCAACGTCGTCTGTCCAACTGAGTGGACTTGAAAATGGCGCGATAGTCACTCCATAGATGTAGACTACAAATGACGTACACATGGGCCACCCATGAGCTCAGGACTAAAGGTAAATCAAACCCAAAGTCTGCTCAGAGATTTAGCCTCTCGCATGTCATAAACACTTCACATGCCTTCATAAAATAAAGGTGTGTGTTAGGTCTGGTCCTTTTTTGTTTACTAAGCAAAGCCTTATTTATGTTCAGAATAAATGTCATATCTGTGTTGACACCATTTGAATTTTGCTTTGAATATCAGTCAGACGAGTACGTGGGTGGTACAACTGGCAGATTGTAATGAGTAAACACTGCAGGGAGAGCCGAGAGCAGATTGGAACGTAATGAGATTAAACAAAATAAAATATATCATAGATCAGTCCCTGCCTTCTGACAGGAGGGCCAAGCGACCTCGAGCACGACAGCTTGGCTGTACAGTTTGAGATGCTCGTGTGGCACGTATTCCTGGGCTTTAGTTTGTGCTCAGCAAGAAACGTTGTGACATCAGCTCCTCGGGGGCACCCCCCCCCTCCCGAGGTGAAACGGTACCACTCCCGCGCTCAGCACTTGCCGGGTTACGCAAATCCATCTCCTTTGATGGAACTGGGTCACGCTATTCTCCGGCTGTCCCCATTGGCTTCAAAGTAGCCAGAGTGATTCGGTTCTGGCAAAGGTCAGGCAAATAACACATTTTCAGCGTTACTGGGGCAGCCTGAAAACCAGGCCGCAGCGAAGTGTTTGCCCGTTCTGTTTCAAGTTTTTTGCCGCTCCTTTTTGTTTTGGTGCTCGAACTACACCCCCCCCCCCCAATAAATAAAAATTAAAAACCAAACACAGTTACAGGTTTTTTTTTTTCGTTTACTCAGACATACCCCTGACTTACTGTGGGCCCACAGGAAGTGACACAACATCACATAGTCGAGAAAAGCAACTTGGCAGAAAGGAGGATCAATGGATTGGAGCTGTAGGCAAATGCACTGACATGGGCTGGATGTCGATGTGATTTGAGGCTCTGTCCGGTACCAACCTCCATTTCTCTGCCTGCAATACCATCTGCCTAATAAACAAGCCACGGCCCGCTGGAACGTCAGCAGTCGTCGTCACGGATACAATAACAAACGTCGTTCCTTGGTTTAAACAAAAGTATGCTGTCTAAGATCAAGTCTGCCACAGCCAACTTTGGCCAATTACATCCATGTAGCTATTTTAGGTACACGGAAAGGAGGTTGGCATTATAACTAAGAAAAATATATACGGCTAAAGTCAAAGCTTCCTCCCTCTGCTGCAAAGGCAACGGAACCATTTTCTGAATTTATGTAACTGGAACTAGGTACTTTGTGATTCCTGCAGTGGGGGAAATTTGTTTTAGCAGAACATTGTTTGGATTTTTTTTAAGTGATTACTTAATATAATCATGCTTTATGCGAGAAGTAAAAATTTCCATTCAACAAAAAAAAATATGCAACCTATGAAGAACTGACTTTGGACTCCCCGAGTTTAGATTAAACATGGCCGCTGCTGTTTATGCAAGTAATAAAAAGGCTTTTTCAGGGCGTTTTAATTTATTATATATTGTTTATCGCTGAAGTCGGGCCTGAGGGTGCATTATATGTCACTGCAGTTCCCCCGGAGATGAAGAATCCTGATATCATGTCCATTACTAATGCATCTTACTGCCTGTAAACACACTAGTTCAAGGGTCTGTTAAATAAAAGAAAAGAAATTCTCCAGTTCCCAGGTTAGCACCAATGACGGAACAAGGCACCAAAATGGACACAGTATCAAGAACTGCACTCAGAGATGAATAAAAATGGCAGACCGTTATCACAGCTGGCTCCCGTGGCAAAAGGTTGTGTCCAGACACTGATGTTGACACGGCCTCCAGACTGCAACGCTGAAGAACTGAGCTACCAAAATGTCAGATGATCTCATGGTTTGCTAGGAGCCAGTGGCATTTGAACATTAAATTTTTGAATATGATTTAGGAGCTGTGGTTTTCATCATCCATCCATCCATCCCTCTGTCCATCTTCAAACTGCTTATGCAGTGAAGGGATGTAGTAAATAACAAAGTTAGTACAGTGGCGCCACAGTTTAGGAAGACAATCCATTCCAGGAAAGTGGTCATAAACCAATCTGTACACAAACCAAGGCAATTTTTCCCATACAAAAGCAATGAAATTCGATTAATTTGTTCACAAGCCTACCAAATAATAATTTTTGTTAATTAATTTTCTGGTTTTTATAGTAAAAACTTTAAAGAAAAACACAATATAGCGTGACGACAGGCGAACCGAGGCATTGCGGGTACAGAGAGAGACAAGGACACTTGCTTGCTGAGGAAATCACAATCTTTACTAACAGTCCTTAACCCTTGTATTGTTGTTGTTGTTAATGTTAATAGTTGCGTTTCCCTATTGTCAGGCGTGTATTTGCGCGTGTGTTGTATGTCCGATCCTCGCGTGAATTTAGCGTATGTTAATCTTCCACTGTGTGCGCATCCTGCAGTTTGGCGTCTGACGGCCTTCTGTTTCCCGTCTGTGTATTTGGGTTTGGTGCTCGTTGGTTGCCTGTTGTGCTCCTTCTATTTACAACCATTGCATTTTTTTCCACGACATTTTTGATCGCAAACCAAATTGTTCGTAGACCACAGCATTCACGAGGCACCACTGTAGACGGCTAAAAATGTTCCCCCTGCGGGTAGGTACACGAAAAACACCTTCCTGACCTGAACAGGCTCCTCGTCCACCTTCACCTGGCCGGCGATCTCCATCATGTCCAGGGCCAGGTGGCAGATGGACTGAGCGTGGTGAGTACACGGCTCTGGAAGGCCGCTCACCGTCATGTACTTGTCCCCGACCGTCTCCACCTGCAAGATAAGAAACACTCCTCCGTCGTCTGCTCTGTCCACCCAGGGATGAATTTTTAGTACCTGGGTTCATAGTGGAAACAGCCAGTTGCATTCAGCTGTCCCTAAAAATGTCCTGTGACAGTCTTGTCCTTGTCCTTATGTGTCAGAGGTGAATTAGACGTGAAAAAAGTTGAAAAAGTCTCCCAGGCTCTACAACCGTGGTAACCAACCAGCAGACTGCATACGGACCAAAATGCAGTTGAATCCAGGTCATGTGATCATTTATTCCCCCTGGCAAAGTAATTTGATTGTCAGGGGACAGGGTCCATCAGGGTTTATTCCCCCTCCACTCAAGGTCAGCACTGGACCGTGGCTGTGTGCTTCTGATGGAATTTGGCCCTCATGGAAACATAGGTCCCCCTCCTCTGGTGCCAGCAGATAGGATGGAACGTTATTTGACAACGCTTCGCAGCCATCGCACCAGTTATGGAGGGAAGCGTGGAGCCAAACCTACCCTAGGCAAGCTGTATAAGGGACAAGGCGGTAAATACTTGCCTCAGCTTACCTTATAAACATAAGGGTTCTTCCGGGAATCTGTCAGGATGTCGAACCGGGTGTAGACGTCATTCAGCAGATTGACGATCTTAATGGCACCTTCCGCTGAGGCGTGTTTGCTGCAGAAGGCGTTGAAACCCACGATGCCGCTGAAGAGGATGGTGACGTTGTCGTATCGCTTTGCCGGGACGGGCCGCTTGTGCCGTAGCTCATTCGCCACGGATGGCGGCAGAACGGAATACAGAAGTCTACGAGAAAAGTGGAGAGGTTCTCCAAGATTTTACTCATTTTCTAGGCAATAAGTCATCGATCGTGATTCATAGCGACACATTTTCATGCCATTTCTAAGCTACTTGTTCGTTTTTATATATATGTTTTCATCTACTACATTGGGTTGCCGCTACATCCTGGGTAATTCCCAAGGCCCCAGACCACCCACAAGCTTGCATTCAGAAAATGGATGGATGGATGGATGGACATTTTTATCTAGTTGCTGATTTTTAAGTGTCAAGTGTTCTTTAAGTCAAAACCAGTCTTTACATTTTTATACTGAAATAATATTTAGCTATTAAAGTTTTACTGTCACCTGTTTTATGTATGTAATATATAGCATACCGTGTATATAAACTGTCTGTAAAAGTTTGCATTAAGACAGAGGATGAGGAACTTCGGCTTTCCGCGACCAAGCTTCAAACATAAAGCAGATGGGGATGTTTCCATGGTAACTAACTTAAGCCGTACTTTCTGCCAAACGCAAAATGTTTTAAATGATGGCTTGGTGTAAGGAGGCACAACATGTGCCGAAATCTCCTCAGCCCCACTCACCGGTCGAAAATACACATGGAAGCGGTTCAAAAAGAACAAGTAATGTCATATTCGTCTTTAGTCCCCCAAGATAATATCGTGATTTAGCGTTTAGCAGCAAAGACGCTCCGAACTGGGCAGGCCGTAGCGCTGCTGCTTGTGTTTCCGACACGGCACTTGATGTTACTTCTGGGAAAGGACGGTCCCAAGCACAATGGGGAGGTCATACGAAAAAGGGCTTCTGAGTATACAAATACCTGGATAATACACAACTGACACAAATACTACAGAGTTATTATCAAATTAGCCGCTAAAAAAGAAATTTGCATATAAATTAGGCTCAGGAACATAAGTAAATCAAAGTAATGATAACTGACTCTACGTGACACTGTTTTTCATTCAGATTAACAACAATTGCTATACATACTGTCATACGACTATACATTTTACTGCAATAGCATAGCTTATCCAGAGAAGTGGGTTGTAATCATAGAGAGGTCAATGGCGGGGTATTGAATAACCATAGTTAATGAACTGTAGCGTGAAAGCAACTCCAAGCCGCGGCGGACCCAGAGAGGCACAGGAAGCAACGGCAAAAGCAAGGCAAAGTCTGACAGGCGGCGAGCGAAATCGATCAGCCCACGCACGGCCGCTCCGAAATGTATCTGGGAGTGTCGTGAGCTGGAGGCGAGCGGCAGACCACATCGTACTCGGCTGGGGGTGAGATCACAGCGGCGAGCTTCCAAAGCAGAAGCAACGGGAGTGAAACAATGACTGTGTGTATGACAGAGGGGAACGCCTGTACGTATCTGCCGGAAAACCCAACGCTGTGAAGAAACTGGAAATCATTTTAGGGATGTTTTCAACAGTGCCGCAAAAAAGCTACTTATGTAGAATCCGATGGCTGGAATTTGTATATTAAAATTCTCACTAATATGATTAATATATGATATAATACAACCCCCCTCCCCCCAAAAAACTGTCGCCATCCATCCATCCATCCATCCAACTTCCAGCCACTGGGGAGGGTAACAGAGCCAGCACCCATATCTGGTCAAAAAAATGCCTTTCAAGCTACTTCTAGAAGATCTCCGGAAAATCCCAAGCCCAGCTGGGAGGAACAATCGCTCCAGCATGTCATGGATTTGCTCGTAGTCCTCTGTCCATGTATCAGTTTATGTACTTAAAATCAGTGTTTACTGCTTAAAAGCAGGTTACAGAGAATAATACATTAATTATTTATCAGATTCAAACACCAGAATATGGCTTAAATAGGAAAGTCTAATATGGGAAATAAATGCCCAGTGCCTTAAATGTCCGCACGGGTAAGTATGACAGGCGGGAGTTTGACGACCATCTTGGAATTAAATGCTGTCAACGCTGTGGAAATATTTCCAGAGTGGCTGAAAATGGAGTGTGAAGTATGCAAAGATTTAGACAGGCTATCGTTCAGAGTCCTGCTTCTGCTGCGAATATACTTTCGGCATGGAAATACGCTGACTACCCGGAGAAGCGGCCCTGTTCCACTTTACTGCCTTCACGATCCACGCTCATTTGAAAGCATGGACTCTGCGGGGGGCCCACAATAAAGCAAGACTTGCGAAACAGGCAAACTTATTAAGCTACAGGGGATGGCCTGCATTTCCCATCTGAATCTTTTCGAGACGGCGAGCCCTAACATCTCTGATTTGTTGCGACAACCTTACACTTTTAGATGAGAAGCTGAGATGATCATATCTGAGATTTCCAAACTGATACATTCAAGGATGTAAAAATCAAGGGGATGAGGATTTAAGGTCAGTCACTATGGGTTAGGTATGACTAGGGGGTACCTGTCAGTCTTCTTCTTCTCGTCTTCCAGAGCACGCAGAGTGTGCTGAAGGCGGTCCGTTAGGATCTCCAGCTCCTGAGTCAGCTTGTACTCCTCACGGAACTGCTCCCCAAGGAGCACCAGGTCCCGTGTGGCATCGTGGAGCGGGATGTCACTCAGGTAGAGTCCCCTCCTGGTCAGGTCATCCAGGTTCATCACGCTGGCAAGACAGGAGCCAGGTGTCGGAGTTGATCAGTCAAGAAGGAAACAACAAGAGCTTGACAAAACCTGGCATTTCTTCTCTCTAAAGTGGTGTGCGTTAGAAACTGTTCTAACCACAATCATCATGACCAAACCAGTCATATTTAAAGAAAGAGACAAAAGGTGAGGCCGTTGACCGGCTTAATGTGGCTGTCCATGATGGCTTAGAAACCTCAGGGTCATACCTCGGGGAGCAGAGGAAGAGGATGTTTTCTGCTTCAGGCAGGTAGATCATCTGTCCCTTAAGCCTGAGGCAGCTAATCTCCGTGCCGGTCAGCTCGTCCTCGCACTCTGACGCCTCCACGTTCAGTAGGCCCTCCTTCCCACAGGAAGCAAGAGGTCCGGAGCTCAACTCAAACGGCGCAAGTGGCTGAAGGGCGGGATGAGGCAACGGGACCTACTCCGCTGTGCTCACCTTACTTCTCAGCACGAAGACGGTGTTGATGTGAGACAGGATGCCGTGGAAGCTGAAGTCGATGTGCGGACGCACGAGGGAAAACACCGAGGGCAGGCTGCAGCTCCCCGGCTGAAGCTAGGGGAGAAGTAGCGGCCATGGTTATTGCAAGCACATGTGGACATATCACTGCCCTTATACTATCTTCTCAAGGTGGTCTCACTGCAGACTAATGGCTTCAGGTTGAGATAACCTACAGTATGAGAGTAATTGTTGCAAAGTGAAAGGTTGAATTTAGAATTTATTTGAGGGCACTGAACCTGCTGTTCCACCCCTGAATGACACTCTGGACTGCATGATAAGAAGCTGGGTACATGATGCACCATGGTAGACAGTAATTGCGTTGCCAGGGGGCTCGCACCTGCGGTAGGACACGGAAGATGGCGTTCCCACACTGGGTGAGCACCAGCTCCCTGTCAAACATGAGATGGAAAGGAAAGGCTTTGCAGAAGGTGTACGGACTAATCCGCGTCTCCTGAGTGCCATTCTCCTCGAACCCATCCAAATCCTCATAGAAGGCCTCCTCTTCGGAGTCTTTCTCCTCGATCAGGAACTTAATGTGGTCACACTCCTCACTCTTTGGCTGGATGACCTGATGTGGGCAGCAGCAAAAAACACATGAGCCGAGGCTAAACATAGAAGGTCCTGAGCAGGTCAACATCTGCTGCTTTTCACGTCCTCAACATTCAGCTGCTTTCCTCGATTGGCTGTTTTAACAAAAGATGGATAAACATAGGAACTCCACAAACCGGCAGGATTTGAGGTCCCAAATCTGCTACTGCAAACCCCCAGCAATAGATTGCAACAGGGGCAAAACTTTAATCATTGATAATTACATTGCTTCATTATAATTATGACAATAGTTCAATGAGTTGCGTTTGCTTCTATGCGAATCTCTATACTCCATGTTGGCAAGGACCAAAATGTCAGTCGGTATTGTGATGGCAACAAAGTAGCAACCCTTCGCAGATTAGTCACTGCTTTATAAATCGGCATGTAATAAGTTGTGTGACACTGTAGTGCACTGGAATTCATCGGGGTGATAATCTGGCAAAGGCTATGTAAGCTGGAACAGGGTAAACCATGAGGCTGATGGAGAAACCAACGTTGTCCAGTGGGTTGCCAAGCATAGACCTTTAACTGCTGACGTCAGCCTGCTGTCTCTTCACATTAAGTCTCCATGGCAACCCTGGCCAGCATTTAGATAAATCGCATGCCACGTTAGAAGGGATGTCAATCCTGTGCTTTCGTCTCACTCAGCCTGTTCTCGGTAACACGCTGCAGCTCGGAGATAAAACGGCAGATCGGCTGGGAGCAGAAAGCAAAGGAAAGATGTTCATTTTAGATTATTCATATTTCCATGACAATAGGAAAGCAGCTTACATATTTTTAAAAGGTGCCTTTTAAACAGAAGCCATTTTAGCTTATTGTTGTGCAGCCCTTGATATTGTACAGGTGATGAATATTATTTCTGACATAACGCACATTATTTAAAAATATCATGGCGCGATGTGAAGCTGCAGGAATCGCCACAGGGAGTGGAAAAAAAAATTGTTCAAAATCCCTGCTTTGCTTTGGATCTAGTGGCAATCAAGGTGGTTAGAACCTATGTCTCTAGACAGAACCGCCAGGCACACGGTTGATTAAAAAAAAAAAAAGAGTCCAAAAATACCCCTGGTGAGTCACAGTCTGTGGGTTCTGCACATTTTAAAATTACTTCCAAGCAGACTATGAGCTTCACAGCGGGGTTGAGAATGTGCTAGAAACCTGGGGAAATCAGCATTGTCATGTAAATAAACCCAATGCTACTGACCTTCATCTCTATTTCGGTTCCGTGGATCTGCTGGGCCACGGTCTTAATGATCCCGATGACGATGTCCTGCAGGCCCTCTCTCTCTGAGTAGTAATGCAGGATGAGGTTGTTTCCTTTCTCGGCGTCTGTGCACCTGAAGGACGGGGCCCTCATTCCTGGGTAGATGGTGCCCAGATGGTCATGCAGAGCATCGAGATTCTGAAGAGGCGACCAAATAGAATGTGCATTTTCAGCTCTTGGAAGCCTTGTGTCATTTCACTACCAAGTAAAAGTGCGAGAGGCCATGCTTTTCGGCCAATATGTGAAATATTCCCTGTGATGTCATCATTGTTCTTAAAAAATGTATATATTTCATTGACGAATCTTTAGTTACAATGTATCATTAACTGAGAACTGTTTATGGCTTAATACTGTATACACAGCCACCCCCTCACACATACACACACACCACCCCCAATTTATATTCAGAATCATTTAATAGCTGGGACTGTTTAATTTCATATAGCAGCACTGAGACAAGTGAAGTTAACACATTCAAAACACCTACAGTTTACAATAACCGGAAAAACAGGCTTAAGTGAGGATTAATGAGGAAAAAAAAGGTTCTGCATAGCCCCATACTTGCAGGAACTCTCTAACATTGGATCCCAGCACTCGGAGGATAGTGTCGTATCCGGATTCCTGACAGAACTCAAAGAACATCTTCCCGAACATCTGCAGAATGTCACCGGCATCGATCTCTGTGCGGGGAACAGCAGGGGACCCAATTAGTTGGATCAGAAGTCGTTTCGCTGTGACGACGTGCCTCGCGGCACGAATTAACCACACCGCGGTCACTCACTAAGAACTTTACTGGCTGCAGCCACCAGGTCATAGGTTTTAGCGTCTTCATAGATGAGTCTGACCAGGAACTGGCCCTCTACATCCAGCTGTGCTTCCTTCCTGGGAAGCCATTCAAGAAAATGTGAAACAGATGACAAATCATGTTCAACCCATTTTTGGACAAGGTGCACGTGTCATCTTATTGCGGCCTCGATTGTTTGAAGTGTAAGATACTAGAGCCTTAATATTAAGAACACTTCACTTCTGTAAAACATTATTCGGTATCTATGAGGTATGGGTGATTTAAAAAAAAAAAAAATTAAGGTGAACGTGCGAACTCTACACATAGACCCTTAGGGGGGATTCTGAACACCAAACTCTGGAGATGTGATATTAGCCGCAGAGCCAGCCTCCCAGTTTGGCCACGAAAAACAAACGCAAATTGTCTTAGACAGAACTACAAATTGCTTTACTGCAGAAACAAACGAAATGTCACCCAGTCACGCTGAAAATTTTATCCCTTATTTGGAAACCCTCACAGCAGCAATTGAGTTTGTTAAAGTAATAACACTCTGAGTAGAATCTCCATGACCAGGTCACTGCGTTGAGCTCAATACTACTAAGAAAAACAACACTTTTTATTTGGCTAGAGGCAAATTTCTGGCGGCACTTGGCCCAGTGTCAGGAAGGTAAACACATAGCAGCCTGTTCATTTTTCAGATCCACAACTTGACCACAAAACGCTAAAAGCAAACAAGAAAAAATAACGGGGTCATTAATCAGGGCTATTACATCAGCTGAGATAGCATTAAGCCAAAGTATTTCTCATGAGGTGACACTGTACAGACTATTCAAAACATGTTTATTTAAGAACAGCTGTGCCTTGGGTCTTGAAAGCATGAGATAATGTCAAGTCCGGGACATGAGAAAAAGACAAGAAAGTTAAACAAACGTAGCTTTTATGTTTGTGCACTTAGAGAGAGGACATGTTTATACAATTCTGACACTCAACGGCCAACCCTTGACTTTTGTGGACACACCGTATACTCTCAAGATCGCTAATAATATCTTTTTTTAGCATCAGCGTTATCTTATATGTCCAGACTAAAAAAACCTATTAAGTTCAAACAATATAGCGGGGGATTAAGGTAAGACTGCATACAGTATCCTTACTGTATATTATAATCAGAAACTGAGAAATTGTGAACAATGCGCTTGAATTATGGTGTTTTTCGATTTTCGCTGTGACAGCAACACATCTTATGTGGTTATGATCCTTGTAATTAACTCGTAATTTAAATGTAAAGTGAAGAAATTTATGAAAGAACCATCTAAACTGACTGCTTTTTAAATCAACTGTTTTAAGTTTTGGCATTTACATAGCATGGTTTGTTCAATACAAAATTAAAAATGCATCTTCATATGCTTAAAATATACAGAGACATGGTGACTCTAAATAAAAATAAAATTAACGAAGTAATGTTTTTACCAATGATATATAGGTGTAATGTTCGACAGATGCGTAAAGATAAATGAATTTTGATTCACTGCTCTATAAGGTGATAAGGTTCCATGTGCTTCTTATGACTGACAGGCGAGATCAGCATGTTGTGAAACTCACTTGATGTCTTCCCAGACCTCCGGCCCGTAATTTCTCAGAACCAGCAGTTCCAATGCGTGATTGACAAAGCCATACTGCGAAATTAAACGACAGCCGTATGTAATATATTTATACACAGAACAAAAAATAAAAATTAAAAAACAGGGAAAGATTAAATTATCGACTCGATTCGAGGCGAGTGATGATTTGTGCCCCCCACAAGCAAATGAAACTGCATCACGTCTCACACCTATTTCATATTAAGGTGCGCCGCTTTATTGCAGCTAAACATCTCATACATCTAAACGATACCAATATTTGTTTAGATGCAACATAATATGTTACATAACAAAACTCCATATGCATAGCGTTAAAACATTTTTAGAACAGTGGCGGTTTTATTAAAAACGTTTTCACCTAATGAAACGACAGTCTGGTCGTATATAATTAAGCTATGCACTGCGTGAGAATATATGATGTGGCGATCTTACGTACCATGCTTTTAAACCGAAATAATCTTCTTGATTTTCTTACGCGGCAAGGCAAGGTGTCTCTACAGCCCTAACAGCGTTACAGCCCGTGTCTGTAGCGTAAGGTACCACCATCCCTGTACCGTTATCTGCTTAGATTGGCGTCTGCTCCCTCCAATTGCTGGTCAAGTTCACATGAAGCGCTGAGAGGAGGCGGGCAGGAGGATGCGGCTCGGATGTGGCGCTGCGGGTCTCTTTGCGAAGATCCTCCAACCATTTCACGCTGTTTCCCTGTCTTTTCATTTTCACTTTAACGCAGATTTATGCCAGATGTTAATACGTTGTCGAAAGGTTTTTTTCCTATATATCTGCACCTTCTTCATTTCACCAGCCTATAGTCTGAGCATGGAGTCTTTGCTTCTGTTATGCTTTAATTCACGAGGCTTTCCTTTTGGCCGCGGTAATTCACAAGTAAAATTTTTGATGGAACTTTGAATTATTTCTACATCCACATGCACACTACGCAAATGTATCAGGTATTAGTTAATATTTGAAACATTACACTTGAATTAGAATATAACATATCTTTATAAGTAATTTGGTGGTCAGAGAGAATTGCAGGTTAAGCGTAGCATTGAAACTAGCTGGATAGATATAGGAGGCCGTTGTACTTTCTGACATCCCTCCTGAGATGTTACCTTATTTTCTTGTGTATTACTTATTCATTTATTAACGTGACAGGCAAGCTAAGTGCATGAAGTAAAGCATGAATTTGCAGTATGTCAGAAGAGCAGTAACTCTTAAGTCTAGATGTAACCACAAGCCCAATACACAAGGGGCGTGACCAGTGACCTCACGTGACCTTTGTCTTATAAACCGACTTGAGTGGTCGGTTCTGACACTTCTCCTATATTACAGCCAGCACCAGAAAACGGGCACTAATGCCCCACACAAAAAAATTCGCACAGTTTAACAAGGGCACTACAAAGGAGACTAAATTCTGTAAATGATGGAGACTGCCATTGGAGGGCTTTCACGTGCTGTAGTGTATATATAAGTATGAGATAATCTGTTATCCCGCACTCCAGCTGAACAAAGGATATTATAAACAGGAAGATAGCACATATTACCGTTGTCTTTCTGCAACCAGATACTGAGGGCTAATTATGTATTTTCCATTACAAATGTAAATACTGTAGCTAGTGAATTCTATTTGTCAAGGGAATCCATCTTCTAACACTTTGTAATGGATCTCTTTTATTTCCTTCAAGACGCAATTACTGTAAAACAAAAAAAAATGCCCACACACTGTATATATCATCTTTCCTAGAACAGATTTATAATTTGCTCCCCAAACATAAACTCCCTCCAGTGCTGTGGGACGCCAAAACAGGTAGTATTTTTAGATAGCACCCTGGGCACTGTACAGTGACAATTATAGAGCTCACCATCTCATCTCATCGTCATTGTGAGAATTTATAAACACTGAAAAGGGCTCGATTACAGAACTTCAACATGGCTTAAAATGGATTCCCATTCTGCGGTAAAAACAGAATAACCGTTCAGTTCTTTGTCCCGATCTCTCTTTCACATGCACACAAACACACATTCATATTGCATTCTGTGGTTCACTGCTTCGTATGGACTATGTAATACTTCCGCTCACTCTTTTGTGGCCCTTGTAGTTCAATGTAGTTCTAAGTGGTAAAACTTTAAATTTCTTTTTTTCTTCCTTGTATTTTTGTCGTGCAAATTCTCAGGTATACTGGTGGAAAAGCAGAAATAACACAATTTTAAGATATGCATGACGAGTTTGAATGGGGCCATAACGTTTATTGTAGTTCTGTAACAATGCGAAAATAATGACAATAGTACATATGTTTATTATTGAAATAATAAATCGTTCATTGTGGTCTAACTATGGGTCTATAATACAAATACAGAGCGACACACAACTTGCATTTTGTAAAATTACATAATACACAGAAATTCCATAATTTTGCAAATATTGTATTGTATCATAAGTGAATCTCACAGTGCACAATGAACACGTAAAAGAGGTGACCTCTACAGAATCCTGGTTTCACCTCCACGAATATATAACAACGTTGTAATGTAATTCACGACACGCATTAAATTTGCTCCCCCAAGAAGTTTGTATTGCTATAATCACACGCCTCTGGCGTGGAGTCGTTCCCATGGAAACCACCCTGTTGATCACATGCCTCCAAGAAGTAGCAAATGCCTGGAATATCGGGGGGGAAGTTCGGCGGAAGATCCTGTCGGGTTCTGGGTATAAAGGCGAATTCCGGCCGACCTTTCAGCAGCCTACGAAAAACACAACAGAGATATTTGCCACTTTTTCCACGTAAAAACTAAAAATGCACAAAGAATCCTTATAATACCAAAAGCTAAACTGCAAATGAACCTCTTTGAGCACACTAATAATTAAGTATTCAATAAACGACTTATCAACAAAAAATTGAGTACTTATCTTTCAGAAAGAACCCTCTAGTCATCCAGAACAGCATCAGTATGTACCATAATTCAAAAACAATAATTATACTGTTGTCTCAAAAACAATAATTATATACAAGGAAAAGAAAGGCTTTAGGCTTGATCCATAACACAGTCCTCATTAAAATACCGAAAAAGATGCCTATCTGTTATGTGGGTAGAGATCCTAACCGGGGTGTTCCTTTGGAACGCTGAGTATTTCTTAATATTCAATGTCCTGTGAAAACTCAGTACATTATTTGAGTGGAGCACAGATCATCAGACTAGGACACGGTCACATGGATAAAAGACACCGGTGGGGATGTAATGGGCTGCTTTCATTGTAGAGCCCCTACGTGGCTTGTTGTTGATACAATGTATCACATTAGTATGTCACAGCATTGTAGTATTCTTGATTTTCGGAACTGGGCATGTAGCCTGGCACCGTTTGGCACGACTTTTCTTTATTCCGAAATGTTTCTATAATATGTTTCCGCCATCTTCCTGGAATGTGTAGATAATTTCACTGGTTTCAGCTAAACTTTGCGATAAGATTAACCAGTTAACATAACAACGGACAAGGGCATAGATTTCGGTACGGATGGTAAAGACGTGGATTTAGTGGACCCTGGACAGGGATGCAAAATGATTAAGTTATCAGTGCATTTTTTTAGTCTCTTATTCATCCCCTTACGAACCACAATGATAGCTGTAGTTATTAAAAATGTTTATTTACAACTCTGGGATTTGGAAAATATCCATTGTTGTTTGCCTAGAAAACTCCAAAGATTAGCCAACACAAAAATTGACGAAACTTCACCTGTGAGTTGTCGGACTGATGTTGATTCTCCTCGGCAGACTGCACGACTCAAACTTATTGGCCAGGGTGACGTTGTTGCCGAAAAGGCAATATCTCGGCATCTTTACGCCGACGACGCCGGCGAGAATGGACCCAGAATGGAGACCGATTCGCATCTAAGAACAAAAGGAAGCCGTTGAACATGCAACACCGTTTGACAAAAAAAAAAACACGAATAAAGTGATATATATACATACGTTGTGTATAGAGAATACGACATGTTCCTTCTGTTTTGATTTCATATTAAACTGACAGAAGTTTAATTAAAAAAAAAACGTGGAATATTAAGGCTTTATGAAACAATACATTGTGAAAGTTTTGACTTTGGAGCTGTTTATAATCAAATACAAGTCCTGCTCTTTTTTTAGATGACTTCTACCACCCCCAGTTCTGTTGTTAAGTTAAATTAGCTAAATGTATGGATGCTCCACAAGCCATCACAGATGGAAAACCTGTGGTCCGTTGGACCTCCCACCATTTTTAACACGTTAAGGAGCCAATTTGTTTCACTTCTCTACATGACAGAAACTGAGCACCGCAGTCTACAGTAAGAAGACTCTTTTTTTTGTTTAGTTGTGGCCAAAAAGAGACCTATTTATAGTCATATGTCGCGGTTCATTACTGTCTCTGTACAAAGCCATTATGAGGACGTCTCAAGCCTGCCCGTTTATTCCTGATAATTTTAATTCCCTCGGTGTTCATGCCACCAGCGAGCAGAGCTGTGGGATCAGCTGTCACAGCACGGCCCCCCTTTGAAGTTCCCCATCGCTGAACCCAGAACCACACCACACTGCTCATCAGAAACGGCTGATTATTCTCCAGACGGAGGTTTGCGAGTTCAAATGATAGAGTTAGTTTAATTAATTAAACCTAAAGCACAATATTTATTTCTTTGACGTGGCCAGATTCAGGTACAGACTGACTATGCCGCTGCATACAGCTACAGTGCTTATAGACAACCAGACAAGAAGTTAATGATTTAAGGGCATCATATTGAATGGGACATAGATATTTCCTCCAATGCTTGTTACATGCTTTCAAGTTCTTAAGCTGGAATTATATGTAAATGCTATAACCTTCACAGCTGCTGCTCATGGGCAGCGTGATGTCAGTCTATGCACCATTTTGGACGACTACAAAACTGAAGATTAAAAAAAAATCAAGAGAAAATCAGAGGGTGAATTTTCAAAAGGCCAGATTTTTTTAATGATGCTCATAAGACAATTTTTATGATTGTGATACGATTCACAATTTACTCTGTTTATTATCTGACAGAGTTAACCTTTAAAGTCAATACTTTCAGTTCCAATAAAATATATCACAGAGGCACCATCACTCTAATAATATATGGTAAATTATTTTAAAATGGACTCCATTACTGACCTTAATGACTTCTCCGGTGGGGGTCATGACCTCATCTGATAGTTCCATCATCTTCAGAGCCATCATCGCAATCTGAACAGCATGGGTCTGGCTCTCCTTGTGCAAGCCCCCAGCCACACAGTATGCATCGCCGATAGTCTCTACCTAGATTGTAGGGGAGATTAGGTGCCGCTGTATCAAAGTTCACATTCTGTAGCCGTACAAGTAAGTACAAATGCATAGGTCCCATGGACTTATCTTCCCAATGCAATGTTTCTTATAACAGTCCTCGCAGAGCCCCAGACAATTCACATTTCTGCTCCACCCCTTTGCTCCCAGCTTGCAGCAAAAATGTGAACTGTCTGGGGGAGAGCTGGGAGGGAGCAAACACGTGGACTCGCTTGGGTTAAGAGACACTGTCCTCTTTGTGTCTGTGGTCAGTATAAGGTCATGAGAGGGTCTGGAGCCTATCCAAGGCAACACAGGGCACAAGGCAGGGTAAACACCCCAGATATAGATGCCAATCCATCTCAGGGCCCTTACACATATGCTTGTACACTCTGGGAAGTTTAGGAACGCTAGTCCAGCTGCATAAGTGCAACATGGCATTTGCAAATGACATTAGTGCAATATATTCTTAACTCGGCATCTGATATCGACCAACAGGCATACTTTCACTAACTGGCACCGAGATTTACATATCCGTCTTTGAAGAAGCCATCGCGAGCTGAATCCTCAGTCTGTAATTCCACTCTTCAATTGTTCCTCCGTCATGTCACACAAACGTTACCTGGGAGAAGACTTTGCATCCCTTACTTTTATGTAGCAATTAGATACATAAATAAATAGTCCATGAATGTCATATATCCAAGTAATGTTTCTACTAAAGCACTTAGGAACATTCTGGTTAAGCTTATGTCCAAACTATTTCTGCGGGTAAATGTCACAAAACATTAAAAACACTCCACCATCTTCTGCTGTATCCTGCTGAGACCCCACCCATTCATGTCCATTGTAGTGGACATTTTATTTTTGCATTTATCTTTTCACTGATGTTAGGAAACATATTTATTACTGTTGTTCACTAAAGAGGACATTTATGAAATTAAAAATAAAAATAAATTTAAAAAAAACTAAAGTGTAAGATGTCTTATTTCCTCCAAAGACAAATAACCTACAATTGAAAGACTTTTTCCCCTGGGTTACAGGAGGATATAGACTGTATGGCCATACATTACATCTCATACATTACATCTCATACATTACATCTCATACATTACATCTCACGCTGCTGTTTAGCTTGAGGTTAAGAGTTTAGCTTGTGTTCGTTTTATTCACAGAATTATGTTCATTTCTAAATAGATTTATTTTCCAAGCACTTACTTTATAGGCAAGAAAATGTCGAATTGATTGATTGAACTGGATATAAATATATTGACTATTAACAATGTAAATAAAACTGCTTATTGTACATTTCTAATATATGAGAAGAGAAATGTATCAAGTGAGGTGCATTATTTTACAGGAAGATGTCTTTGACATATGACGATTACCCTTTCTTGGAAACAGTTTCAGTTTTTAATTGGATTTCTAAGGAAGGCATTATCTGAAATTGGATTAAATTAATATAATTGTCTCATAGTATAAAAAAATAAGTTACCACTGGAACACTATGAATTCTGCTAGCATAGAAATTGACGGAAAAATATTATGGGACTATCACAAATTTGTGAAATAAAATAAAGTATAATAAATACTGGTAAGGTACATGGCAGAGAAAACAGTAAAGGAGGAACCTGAAAATGTTAGTCTGGCTAATGATGTGTGGCTGCCATGCTTACTTTTTGCATAGACGTAAATATTTAAAGGACGACTTCACGTAGCTAGTTTTCTTGCTTAGCCAGATACCTTGTCAGACTTAAGGTCGTCTGAGCTAAATGTGAGTGAATGAAGAAGTCAATTAAAACTGGGGTACCTTAAATCCGACAAGCTCTCTGGCTGAGCAAGAACCCAGGCTTCGTGATACTGGCCCCAGGACTGAGTGTTTGGTGCATTATACCTTGTAAACATCCAGCTCTCCGCATTGGTGGTCAAACCTGGTGTAGAGCTCATTCAGCATGGTGACCACCTGCATTGGGCTACACATGGAGCAGATGGCAGTGAAGCCCACGATGTCGGAGAACAGCATTGTGATGTTGTCAAACTTCTTAGCCTGCACCTGCTGGCCCTGCCACAACTTCTGGGCCACCACGCCCGGGAATATGGTGAAGAGGAGGTCCACGGTTTTCTTCTTCTCTTCCTCCAAGGCCCGGTGGGCGTGTTCCAGAGCAGTCTTGGCCTTCCCCAACCTCTTCTTCAGCCCATCCTGCGCCTTGGCTTGTTCCCCCACCAGGACCACGTCCCTCAGGGCATTGTGAATCGGGATGTCAGAGAGGTACAGACCCCTCCCCGTCAGCTGCTCCAGCTTGTCCACGCAAGGGGAGCCCAAAAACAAGATACTGTTGGACTCTGAAATGAAGATCATTTGTCCTTTGAGGTCCATGAGCTTAAAAAGAAATGAAAAGAAATGCATAAACATTCAGAAGTCGAACATTTATTTGTAGTCAGCAGGACACGTTGTAAACTTAGATTGTATCAGAAGTTATCGAATAAATGCATACACCTATATTGCATTAGATACTGGACGCTGCAGTATGAGAATTAGTGTTACACGTCATAAACTCATGAAGTAATTTAAAGGGCACTTAATGTGAGGTGTTAAAATGATCGCTGATCACCGGATGGGTCAACACTTCGTTTGGCTTGATGTTTGAGGCTATCATCCAAGACAACAGTGACTATCCCAGAATACAGATCCTGTGTTTTATCATTCGTTTATCTTTTTCTTCTTCTTTTCAAGAGTAATTTCAGACATCGCAATTCAGCGTTGCTCAAAATAGAACAATAAAGACGTCCATTACCTTAGTTGTGCCATCCGCAATAGTACTACTGCCGCCGTGCTTTATTCTTAGAACAAATTGTGTATTTAGCATGGACAAAATACTCTGGAAAGTGCTCCTGATCTGAGGGGAGAGGATCAGAAAATGTTCCTCGAAAACCGGTTTCCTTTGGACGTCTTTGCGGCTAAGTCTTTTCCTCAGCCCGTCACCGATCTGCAATAGGTTCATATCCCGGTCGAACAGGACATGAAAAGGAAACGTGGAGTTAAAAAACGAAATGGGTATATCCACTGGAAACTGTGCCTTCAGCGGACTGGGGGTCAGGTGCTTGGCGTTTTTCACCAGCACGGAGTAAAGCAGGTGGGGCTGGTGGTGGGACTGGAGGGCACTCTCTTTGCAGCACGGCGGCTCCATGACCACCTCCACGTCCGTCTGGTAGAGCAAACTGGCAGCCGCCTGGATGATGCCAGGGAAGAACAGCTCCGTCGCTTTGTCAGGGTTGAAGTAGTACACAGTCAGCAGACCTGGATCCTTATCCAGACAGAGCACGGAGGCTTCGTTTACACAATCCTCACGGTCTGGATTTTGTGGCGTGCTCTGTTTTAAAAGCACGTTAAAGCTGTTCAGGAAGTCGTGAAGGGCTCCCCCCACTGCACCCAAAATGTGTCCATCCTCCTCATAACACGTCCTAAACACTTCGATCCCAAGTGAAACTTTAACGCTGCTCAAAGGAATACCTGTAATATTCAGAACGAACAAGGTGTCGGTCACAACGCAATTGTATTTCCACAGTTTGGGTTTCGTTTTAAAACTAACCTTACGTTACCTGCTTTGATGGAGTATGTATCCATGTGCTCCTTCAAGTTCTCTACATTTCCAAAATTCACATCTTGCCTAGAAAAAAACGATAAAATGAGTATTTCGCTGTTAATTGTCAGTAAAAGTGGAATGCGCGCACACGCGTGGACGCGCACAAATGCTTAATACGCAGGTGCTTGTTAAAATATTCTGTATTCTCCCATCGTTGTCTAAAGCATTTCTAACTCGTTGTTTTGATGCTCCGTTGTAAATCGTTTGTTTTCCACATTTAGCCTACCTGTATGCATTGTCACGTTTGGGTACTGAGTAGGACATTGCGGGTCATATTTGTTGGCGATTCACATATGTTTTCACGAACACGGGTACTTAATATGAATACCATTCAACATGGAATGGAAATGGAATAATTTCAGCTTTGTTAATCGTTTTACAAATAATGTACACAATTGTACCTGTCAATTAGGCTACATGAAATTTTCATAATACATGATCGTTACCACAATTAAAACAACAATTAAACAAACAAACAATTAAACTATAGAAATTAATGTCAATACAAAAAATGTGAATCTTACCATATCATGTCTAAGGTATGTTGTTTCACCATTCTAAGAAAAGCGGCATGCAGCCTCTGAAACTGCAAATACGGTAATAAGTAATATTACATATAATATCGCAAAATGAATTTACTCGGATATACTTTACAAACAAACTAAAGGAGACACGAAGACCCATTCGATTTAAGTTTTCCATAAATGTGACATGCAAAAATATTCGTTCGAGAGTTGACATAATACGCAGAGCTCTCAGACATACCATAATTAACATTCAGACAGTGTTTTGCCGTGTTTAACTGGAAAGCCAATGACTGGAACAAGACAGGTTATTACACGTAATTGTTTTGTGGCATCTAGCACGGATGACATTCATTTACCTCTGGGAATACTAATTTTCGGACGCTTTCTCCTAATGTATGTAGATTAACTTTGCTTCTGCTGTTTTTGCGCTGCTGTAGTATCTCCGGAGCACTTCCGTGCACCTCTTTTAACACCGGCAAGGCACATCCTACAAGGCTACTCGGACGCTGCTCACAGTCACTTCCCTCCGTGTTTTGCCCAGTCTTGGAGAAGGTACATTCTCCAGTAATTTTTAGCTCCTTTAATTTCGTGCAAAACATTGTCTCCGCTTTCAATACAACCGTTTGAACTGTCCACTAGACATATCTGTCCCAGTTATGCCAAACTGTATTCCACCGTGCAGGCATCTCCACAGACGGATAGATCATTCCGATGCGCGCTATACCTGCACCGTCCACCAAATAAGCATCACCTACAGATGACAACTAAACATAACATTCGTAGTAAACTGCCAGACGAAATGATGAGGGGAAAAAGCTATAAACCGGCCAATAACAACCGGCAAGAGATACTGTGGAAGACCAATGAATGCGCAAGTAGGCTGGGCTTCTGTTAAAAACATAAAAGGCACGGAGCCCCGGAGCGCCGCGCACCGAAAAGGGTAAAAGCCGGGTTCTGGTATGCGCTGAGCGGCTACGCATGGAGCCTTTCCCCGGAGAAACGACATGGACTCCAAGAATATCACATATCAATGCACAAAAAAATCCATTTCACTGACAATTTAATATTATTATCACATATGCCTGATGCGGTTATCTGAACATTGGCATGTAATTCATTGTCTAGTTCTCCCAACATCGTTTTACATAACACCACTAAATGCCAGTATGTTTGCTATGGTCCCGCAAGACATTAGTGGTGAAACACTGATAATGATATTTTAAGTAACATCATGAATCAGCTGGGGTTCCCGTTAATTAACTTACTGGGGTGGTTTAATTCCTCTGGCGCTTGTTTGCGCATCGGCGTGGTGAAACAATACGTCTCTGTATCTTTTCCTTTGAAATGGTCCTTTAAATATTAGGTAATCTACTTAGTGTCCCTTGTGAGTGTTAGAAACGAAAAACAACCAAGGCAGACCTTCACGTTTCAAAAGACACATTGATTTTTTTTTTTACAAGGCCAAGGGCAGGCCATGTTAGCAAACTGAGAGTCTGGGTGACTTACATAACAGGACATTCGCTCAATTCACTGATTTGTGCTGTTCGGAATTTAGTTCGTGTGATTCTCTTGCATTTCTTTATTAGTAAAGTAAGGCAGCTGAGATAGAATCAAGGAAGAGAATTTAAGGCTGACAAGTCCCATGAAGATGCGGGTAACCAAAGAACGGTAAATGATGTAAAACGCATTTTGGCAACTAATGCAGGATGGTGGACTAAACAAACCACAGAACCCTTTTCCTTGATTTCTGCATGCAGCCTTTTCTTTGGCATCCTAATACTGAAGTTATACACTGCGAGGAAAGGATCTCAAGAAGACAACAAAGGAACCAACATTTTCTGTTCTGAGGCTAAGTGAGAGAGACCGCGAGAGAGAGACGTGAATGTTAGGAGTGCAATGGTGAGTTTTTGATTGGTTCACACTCTCTCATTGTTTACCGCAGGTGCACTGCCCCCTCCAGGCGTGGGGGGAGGGGACGTTGGTACTGATGGCGAGCTGACAGAGGAGTGCAGGGACATGTGGAGCAGCACATCGCCAGGGCCGGGGCCATGCTTTCTGCAGTGCTGTATGCTCAGACACTCAATCTTCCATCCAGATCTGAATCCTGAGCCCGAAAGAGGCCATTTATTTCATGGACTGTTAAATTACAACTCCTGCTGCCCTCAAGCTATTCCAGCAACTGTTTCGAAATTATAATTATAAATGAGCCGCATCCTGCAATCAAGATTTTACACCTTAATCTACAAAGTTATATAATGTGGCACATAAGTGAGGATTTTTAATTCTTTTCTGAATGATCCAGGAACATTGAAATGGGTAGATCTAATTTTTCCGATATACAGCATTAGTTTATTTCAGCAGACATGTAGGCCTATGATTAGAGATGCAATTACAAGATATATCTTCTGGAATTTCTAAATGGTGTCCATATTTTAATGGATAAGCAGCCGGATGCATTTTTATAGTAAGGTCATGTCAACAAGTGTTACAGAGTAATATTCATAATAGGTATTTATAGTCAAGTGACTGAATCACAATTTAGCGGATGATGGTTCAGCATCACACTGAGATCATTCAATGGTTTTATTTTTGGAATTTTGACAGTAATTTCATAAACATAGTTGTACTCTAAAGTTCAGATGACGTTAAGCGCACACTAAAATAGCATCGTATGGTACTATTGGCTGCATACGTATATGCATAAATGAAAGAAAAGTATCTCGAGGAGGCAACAAACATACTAGCCGAGAAAGTGAATATAAATGATGTCATTCCATACCTACCTAATAGTCTGCTTTTCCTTCCATTGCAGGTCTCCATCAAAGCGCACCAAAAATGCAGAGGCGTGAAAGAAAATGCACACTTACTAGGTCTAGGCAGTGACATGGAAGCCGCAGTCCAAAATAAACAAGACATTTTTGTGACATGTGAGCACGCTGAAAATGGAGAGTTTACCATGAACCATGAACGGCAATCATATATTTAAGTTTCCTCTAGTTTTTATTGTGCTGAATTTGTTTTATAGACTTTATATATTAGAGGGATATTTCAATAATTATATGTCAAGGGGGAGTGGGTATGATAAAGTCTGTACTGATTAAGTATGGATTAAACATTTAGCTTGATATTTGATCTTTAGAGTATTTTATTTAATGATCAATGGTCATTATTGACACACCACCATAAAGTGTGCCTGCTGCATTTTATCCATATGTCATGTCGTGACATAGCAGGGGGTGGTTAATTCAGCACCCGGGGAGTAGTGATTGCGGACAGTACCTTGCTCAGGGATTCTCGGTGGTGCCTTGCTAGTCAGGGATTTGAATCTTTCAATTTCAAGTGTGCTTCCCTAACCATTAAAGCTACCGCTGCCCACTGCTCACTGTGTGTAGGGTACATATACGTGCACACTGATTGGGTGGAATAGAGGATAAATACAAGCACATGGCTGGGTAACGTGTTAATGAGAAGCTTCACTAATTAATGGGGGTGGAGTTGCACCCCCAGCTCTTGATAATCTATGGCTTCTCACCATTGGTCTACAGCAGGTTGGAGAACAGCCATTGTTTCCCGTCATCTTCAACTTCAGTTTTTCTGATGGCTTTTGAACCAACGCATGATCATTTAGGACGGTCATTGGTCTGTCACTGGACTTATTTCTTGACAGGCACTGAGCAGAAATATACGCAAACATTTTCGTGTTCTCCAAAAATTTGTTTGTGCCCTCCCCATTTTCGCTATAATCTTTATGGAAGCGGGTGGAAACAATACTTGAGGATCCCTGTGGGTGCCGTCATTACACAAGCCTGGAGCTCCTGAAAGGGAAGGGGAAATGTGCTTCAAAGGAGAGAGAAGAATCTGTTCCCCATTGAGTCGTTTTAAAATCTCGACTCATCCTCCTTATCCGCTACACTCCAAGCTCGTGTGATGGATCTCTGTTTTTGGCAGATTGAAACCGGGAATTAAAATCATCCAGGATGATGCTGATCTCTTAAACGCTGAGCCGTCTCAGTGTCATTTTATCAGTGATTAAATATAATAATCCCCAGTTCTATAAATAGATGCTTTGGTGGTTTGATGTAACACACTTTGCAAATCAATCACAAGCCAATAATCTGTCTGCTATTTGTATACGCCTTTGTTAACAGACCGTGTTTGTTTTGTTAGTAAGGTCCACATGGTCTTCAAGTACCAGACCATTAAAAGTCTGCACAGTTGACCAGTTAAAATGCTGGCGTCAAGAGAAGAGTTTGAAGTAATGGAAGAAATAGTCATTAGGGTGGACTCTGGTGGGCGCTGCCTTCACAGGAGTCAGTCAAAGGGAAAGGCATCGTTTATTTTTTTTTTACCATGGTACTGAGGTGAAGAAATTATCTAACCCAAATGTCACTTTCTTTATGCTTAATCATTTGCAGCACTGACTTTCGGAACTTTCAAACCTTATAGCAACTATATATTTAAGAATCAAGAAATGATTTGTGGGAAAGCTGTATCTGTGAAGGCTACAGCTCACCTTTTTTAAAGCCCATCCCTTCATATATCAGAGTACAGACACTCCTATACATACAAATGAGTTACGTTCCGAATGGCCGTTCGTAACTTGAAGTGTTCGTAAGTCGTTATTCCACATCATTTTAAGGGTATGCGCAAGCGCAAACAACTAGGATGCTTGGAGTTCGCACGCTACACTGCTGTCGTGGTGGGGGTAGCGGCCACAAGCCGTACTAGGCGGAACTGGAGCGCAGAAAAAGAACGATGTTGAGGACAGGAAACGGGAGCCCAGCGAACACAGTTTGAACTTACAGTCCTCTACGTTCATATATCTGAAACTTCGTAAGTGGAAAGTTCATAAGTAGAGGAGCATCTGTATTAGGTAGAAGATCTTTCCTTTCATGTTCAGCATAGATTGACATCTAGTACAGTGTGCATCCCAGCCTCAGATAGGCTGCAGGCCCAGTGAGTCCTTTTCGGAAAAAAGGATAGAGCCCTGTTGCAGTTCTGCTCCCCAAAGTACAAACAGGATTAATCTACCCCCAATGGTACAGAAATGTTCTTCAGAGCCATTTCTGTATCTTAAAAGGTAGATTCACCTACAGCTAAGGATATAATTGGAAGACCCTAATTGTGATTGTACCCTTAAAGGTACAATGTGTTCGCTTTTTTTCCTATTATTATTAATTTTATTATTATTACTATTATTATTGCTATCATGTCCAAAGAAAAGGTCCCCCTCGCTTTGCTCCTGGTGATACACGTTCATTAATTTTTCTGTTACAAAAGAATTTTGAACTCAGATGCAGATGACGAGCATAAATTAAAATTAATCGGTAGGCTAATAGATGGGACTTTTTGTGGCAAAAGTCTGTTACATAAATTGAACACAAGCTAAACTACTATTCACTCACACACGCAAGCTGCCATTTTATGCGCAGTGTATTCGGGATGAAGGAGAGTGTCTCTGAAAGTCAGTCCAATGCTGATTAGATTCCACTGGTGACTCACGACGCCAAACTAGCCGAGCAACAACCTGAGCATGTGTAGTATATAGCACCATATTAAATGCCTAAGTTTGTCACGCAAAAACCCTTTTCTGCACAGGACAAACCAGTGTGTGAGACACAACTGCTTTTCGCGCGCACTCGAACAATACTGTAAGCTTGGAAATCAACATTCTGTGTTTTACCACCACTGGACATGCAGGCGATTTTGAGATTTCACAAGTCACGTTTCATCTTCAGCGGCCGTGGCTTCATTAAAATAAGCGGCTGTGTTGCATTTGTTAAACAACGTGACACGCAGATGGAGCCCCCTACGTCCAGCACTTGTTTCCCGACCTTAATCTGACCGATAATAAACTGTTGATTGAAACTCTTAATGGTTTATTTGCGTTTAGCCGTTGGGGTAAGGCGGATGGGCAGGCCGCTACGCAGCAGGCCGGTGTCCACCAGAGTGCAGATGTATTGCTGGCGTGAGGTTGGTGACCCAACAACGGCGGTGACCTGATCTCGCTAGTCTCGAGCTCCGCCTTTCCATCCCGATCTTTCACGCTCTGCTTCGGCGGCCGGAATCTGCTCCCCCCCCCCGACCGAGTTCAGACATAGGCTCGACGACTTTCATGCATCAGAAAACAGGGTTAAAGCCGATCGATGGCGCGCCCCTTGAGTTGTGACAACATTCACGTCACATTCCCGACAGAAGGGGACGAAGCCGGAGGGTGAGATTGCAATCTCTGTCGGCGGTTTTCCACCCAGAAAAAAAAAACACGCCATCCGCCATGCATTTATCCATGCCGGAAAAGCTGCTCTGGTATCAAGCTTTCATAAAAAGGTCACGGTTGCATAATAGATCTATACATTTTGTGAGCGTTCTCCTCAAAGGAACAAATCATGCACTTTCTGCATGCAGTTCCACCTTCGACACATTTCCGCTTCCCGCCTTTAACCTTAGCATTGAACATTTCGCTCCCACCGCTGCTGCCTGCTGTTTGTTCGCCAGTCCCACGGCGTGTAGGTTCTCCCTAAGCATCCTGGTACCCTAAGCACCGCACGGTTCAAAGACATACGACTGGGTGAATTGCCATCTCTAAATAGCCCACAGCAGGTGCACCCCGTGATAGATAGACATCCTGTCCATGGTGTACACCTGTCATGTGTCCTTTGCTGCCCGTGACGTGGTCCAGCCTTGCTTCCCAGGATAATCACTTAGAAGATGTATCGATGGATAATAGGCCTACACCCAAATCAAGTAAGCCTTACTGATACCATCTAGTTTTACAATTGCATTATTTTGTCAGCATTGATTATAGAATGCCTAGCAACTGCCCCAAAAACAAAACATTCTTTTTGTGACACATAGCATGCATCCCAGAATGATCATGGTTATTGGTTAAAATGGTTGTTTTTTTTTTAAGTGTAGGCTTGTAAATACAGCTGCTTCCTGCTCCGTGGGGATTTCTTTCTCTTCGTCTTAAGCTGTTTCCTCATGCGTGGCAGTCAACGCGTCGCCGACCACTTTTTAGAGCCGCTGCTCCGTCTTGTAGTGCAGGAACCGTGTTGGAATGGGATTCGCCTTGCGACGCACACCCTGTGAGTCACGCAGGTTTGGATTTTAGAAAGCTTACAGCAGGAGAGCTCGAGCAAAACGTGCCAGCCAAAAGATATATTTGACAACCAGAAAACTCCTTGTGATGTATAATTCACTGAGATTTTAAGAAGCCCGTCATTTTTGAATCACTGAAGTTGCTCGGGAGTTTCTGGCCATGAATTTAAGTTTTAGATAGCTAACTGTGCGTGAATATTTACGTTATGATGTATTTCCAAGCCCCCAAAAATAACTATGATGCTGACATACACAATTCACCAGCACTTGTGTAATCGTCACACAAACAGTTCCAAATATTTAATGAACAATTTAAGATATTTTCCCTATGATAGATCCCTGTTACATGAAAAGACCAAGGCAGAGGTCTCTAACTCTGGTCCTGGAGAGCTACTGATCAGTATGTTTTCTGTCCTACCGGGCTTCTGATGAGCCACACCTGTTCTCCAGCCGGCGAAAATACCAGGAACATGTGTGGCTCATCAAAAGTAAACAAATACCTTAATCTGGATATTTTGAGTGCTGATTTAATATGTTTATAAATGAGGCTGGCTTTTCAAAAAAAAAATCCAAATAATGCATATTTCAAAAAGGACAAACATGAGGCATTTCAGGTCAGGTCTGGTTGGGCAGTATGCGACGATGCAGCACGTTGCTGCACCCACCAAACAGCAAAACTCCTCGGGATCCCAGCCAGCGACCCCCCAGAGAGATACACGGTCCAGTCCCACCCTCCGGAAGTGCCCATCCATCTGCCGCATCCAGGTGTTACACCCTCAGGGAAACGCGCCACATGGTCATATAGCCGTAACTGAGGATCCTTCTCAATGCAGGTAATGTGCCTCATTCGGGACGACTCTAGTGTTCCGTGGAATGTTGTGTCGATTGAGCATTTAACTGATGAGAGCTGTAAAACTGATTTAAAATATAATCATCACCAATTAACTGCGTAATCTTTAAAGGAACGAAAACATGCTCCTTCGAGGGGTCAGTCACTCTCGTTTTTATTTTTTTTTTACAAACTGGGTAGAATTCACCACCACACATCATTTAATCATACGCAGGCACAGAAAAACAAGCATCTCAACGCATGCATAATGCATAAGCAGTCGGTGAGGTGGAATGAAACTACTCCCCTACTCGCAGATCGTGTCCTTTAGTTCAGCACTGTCAGCCCTTGTTGGGGGGGGGTTGTCTGCGTTATATCCAACTTCTTTACAGACGCGTGCGATGATTCTCTGCAGGACTTTCGGCTTCTGGGAGATAAAGACGGGAACATCTTGGTAGTTTGTTAAATACGGCTTTCTTCTGACAGGATGATGACTCTGTTTGAACCGAGGTCGCTGGCATTTTTACCGTTCGGCCGTTCGCCGGGCAAGTGTCCCTTTTTCGGTCGCCTAAAAGGAGAGCTGAGTACGGAGCGGGAATCACTCTGTCGGCAGTGACTTATGGATCGCTCTCCTACGCTTGGCTCTTGTGATAAGCTGTCATAAATCTTCTAAAAGTCCTCGTCTTCACTCCATTAATTATAGAAGTATGACATATAAAGGTCTGCTTTAGGTCTCTGTCCAATGTATAAATAAACACATAAACCCAAAATTAGTATTTTCCCATATTTGTTGATGTCTTATCTCTTCCTGTCCAGTTCATTTTTTAAAACTTTTATAACATGTTAAAAGCTGGTTTAAAAGCACCCGGTGAGCGATGAAGTTACTCTCTGACTTCAAATGCGGGGGAGTTTAATTTGGACGCCAGTATAATTTTGGTTTGAGAGATGATGGGGGTTTGTGGGGGATGAAGACAGATTTAAATGCTAATGTAAAATGAAATGGCATTGTTTAATGAGCTTTTTACAAAGTAATTTCCTAAATCATTGCCTGTGTGATTAACAATCGCTGCTGCCAACACAACATTAACGTGTAATCATGCTAGATAACCGATTTTTCTCCTATAACCTGTGACTCTTCACATCTTAGCGGTTCATATTGTTCTCTTCATGACGTCGCAAACGCAATGATTAAGTATCTTTTCCTGTAAAAATGACACCCTAAAAATGCAGAAACACAATACAAGATGTCTCCCAGATGATTACATTGTAGGATTATCAAGATTATGCTGAAAATCAGTTTGTGTACTTTGGAAGCGAGTTGTGTACTGAAGAATTTGTCCAAGACTGTGAGTGTTACAGTACTTTATTACAAGAAAGAGGCAGTATTACAAAAGGGGAAGACTAATGCAAGACCAAAATAAGACAAGACATCATAGCGCAAAAAAAAGAAAAAATGAGTACTGAATTTTTTTAATTAATTATTCATTTTGAAGATAAAGTCAAACTAAAATAAGACAGAGATAAGATGAAGGTGTGGAAAAAGCGGCGCTCAGTGAGGCGTAACTATCCTTTAGCATGCAAATGCTAAATTCATAAAATCCATGTAGCTAAAAATAGCTGAAGGCTGAAAAATGCAAAACAGTTGACACGTGACCTGTTGATGTGCAGTATGGGGCGCCGTTTGTAAAGTTACAACACATTTTTTTACTTGCCACTTTTTCAACATTTAGTGCAATTTTCTGACATTTAGCTAGAAGTCAATGGTGTTGTGGATCATCAAATTTTTTTGCTGCGCAGATTATTCGCAAAATTGTTCATCATATGTAAATATAAATGGTATGTCTATATCCATCCATCCATTATCCAAACCGCTTATCCATAGTGGGTCGCGGGGGGTCCGGAGCCTATCCCGGAAGCAACGGGCTCGAGGCAGGGAACAACCCTGGACGGGGGGCCAGCCCATCGCAGGGTATGTCTATATGTAAATATTAAATATAAATGTCAAATTTAAATGTAAAATATAAATGTTAAATGTAAATCTAAATGTTAAATCTAAATGTTAAATTTAAATCTTAAATGTAAATGTTACATATGTAGACTCTAAATGTTGAGAACATATGCTAATTAGCCACGTCCATTTGCATAGAAATGGGCGCGAACGACGAAAGCGCGATAACTGGTTGCAGGTTAGGGGCGATTGGGGACAATATGGCGAGTTCGGTTCACTTATGCTGTAGAGTAGTGGTTTTCAACCTGTGGGCCGCGGCCCCCTAGTGGGAAGCGACGGTATTGCAGGGGGGCCGCCAATTATTATTAATATAAATTGTAATATTGTTAATATAATAAAAAGGTCTAGTCAAAATCAGATAAATCATAATTTGATATACACTTAAATAATGAGAAATTAAATAATAGACTGTTACTATGCGTTCACTATTAGAGCTTGCAACTTACTATCTAAAAGACTATCTAAAATAGTTTTAATTCATATATACATGCTGAAGCAGATTTTAAAATGGATAAATGGTTGACAAGAGGATTGCTGAAAAGAAAAAATACAGATGTTTCTTCAGCAACAAGTAAGCCTGACACTGAAAAGCCTCAAAATAAACCTAAACGAAGAAAATATACAGTAGTAGC
>JABFDZ020000087.1:2407104-2423331 GCA_019775955.2 Pollimyrus isidori | reverse complement strand
ACACAAATTCTTGCTAGAAGCATAATTATCATTTTCTGGGACAAGGTTGAAGTTTGTGATATATGAATGACTTTTTATATAATATTTATAAATAGTGTTTTATTTTTTGTCTTGATCCTTTGAAAACAACATTATCATTGCTAGTATCATTACTAGTGACAATATTATTTATGATATATACAATAACATTAATCATGGATTACTTTCACATACGGTTATTTCGATATTCTGTCTCTGAATGTGTCAAGTAATTGCTGAAAAAAACAGGGGATGATCACTGATTTGCACAAATATTGTCCAATGCAAATGATTATAAGGCAGGAATTAAAATAAGCTTATCACATCTGATTCAGTTTGACAACTTGGTAGTGGCCTCTGGCCAAAGCTGTATGTGCACAAAAGATTTGAGTGTGTCGGGAAGAAAAACAGGAGGACGGAGAAGAATAAACATGAACAGAGATACTTAAACGGGGCATTTTTTAGGGCTTTGTCATTCATTCAAGAAATGGCTTATTTAAGGTGAAGTCTGGGAAAATTATATAGCTTCTGCCACTCCTATATCTGTCTGTGAGAACTGCCATTCTGTCCTCTTATGTTTTACTAATTCTAGTTATTGTTTAGACAGCTTGTTTAGTGTTTACAACACTGCACTCAGCCTGTGCTTGAGACAAGAACCAACTGCTCCTAAAATGATAGCCTTTAGCATTAGCATGTGGCTAGCGAGTTACTTTAGGAAATGTATTACTTCAACCTTTACAAATTTGTCAGTAACTGTGTTTGCTAAGGGTACACATTTTTTAGATTTACTTGGATCACAGCTGAATGAGTTTGTTAAATGGTAGGTCTCTGAAAACAAACTGTCACAAAACAGAGTACTTTAATTTCCAGAGAAGATTTCCCATAATGCCCAAACAATTGTGCTATTCAGTGTGGCATTATGGGAACTGAAAACTGATCCTAGTGGAGGGGGAAATGAATGTAACACAGAACTACAAAAAAGTGAATTTACATTGAATTTGAGGATTTTAGAAATTGCCCATGTTCCACATTTCAAAACTGGAATGAAACCTTGTGTACATTTGGGACTTGCACAATCCACCATGTGCAGAAATTGTTGGACACACACAACTCTGAGTACAATGGCAGTCATTACACAAGTTTATGTAGAGCATGAGGGACTGTGGAGAGCCTCTATATTTGGGAACTTTAAAACATTACTGCATTGTCAGTCCAGGATTGATGTGAAAAGCAAATCTCCAGGACTGTTTTGTGGAGTTATTAATAGTGACATCTGGCAAAGTGAAGAGGATATTCATATTCCGGTCAATCTTCTCCAATCCTCTCCCATCTGCTGTATACTGAAAAGCACCCAGATCGAGTGCTTTACAGTTATCCTGCAAAACATCTAAATCCCTTGTAAAATGTGGGAGGATTCTGAAAGAGAGAGGAGAGAGAGAGAGAGAACTTTACTAATATTCTTTCAAAAGTTATTTATGGCTCCAGTCAAACTAATCCATCATTCTGTGTATTTGTAATTAATATTAAAACAACCAGTTTAATTTCACGTCATTTGGTAACAACATAAATATATAAATGTTATATGTTCTGAATTCATAGCATAACTTTGTATCAAAATAAGCTATTTATTTTGATTAAATGTTTTTATAAACAAACATACATATAAACCAAACAAATAAAATGCACAGTTGGCTTTACTGTGAGGGAATCATAAATTGTACTACTAATCTATGGAGCCCCGCTCAAGACATAAGGATAAAAATTGTATATATCATGTTGACGTTTTATTCATTCATTCCTTTGTTTTAGTAAAATCGTGGCCACATTTTATTAATTCATTCCCACATTATATTACAACATCGCCATGATATATATCATTTTTATCATTATGTCATGAGCGGCCCCCATACTAATCAGTTCCAGAAATATACAAAATATTTATGATATACAAGATCATATTTCAGTGACAACCATTGTTACTGTATGTCACTATGAGGATGTCTCCCAGCTGAGGAAAGACAGGCAACATGCGGTAGAGCCAGACAATTTATTAAACTCTGAGCAGAATATGTTTAAGGAAAAGGGGTACATTCTTGCCCAAAGCAAATCTGACTGTTCTTCAGCTGGCACTCTGAAAGTCACACTTTGAAATTCACTAATTCCAGAGTTTACGCTAGAAAAGCTGAAACCAAAACGCAAAGAGGTCCGTAAAATAAATACTTACGATGAAATCTGTACGGTCATGAGCGCTCTTTCTGAAAAATTGCCAGGGGATTACACTGAACTGTCTGTGGAGTGCCAACAAATAACGTAATTCACAGATAAATCACAGGGCATCAGAACGGTAAAAGGGGTACCTGGCAGACTGTAAAGGTTAAATATAATAAGACAGCATTCCCCAGGTCAGAATTATATGATAGGCCCTGCCCCACCTTAAATGTTAGTTAAATCGACAACACCGAGCTGAGTATCCATAATGATGTCAGCCTTGGGCCCCAATTTAAGTTAATCTTCCCCTGGTGAAACCTTATTCAGATGCATATAACTTTAGATAATGATTTTGAAAGACACATAATACTATTAATGCACAAAAAATATTACATTGGTGTAGATAAGATGGTGAGTCAAAAATATGACATAGTAATAGTACTGGACAGATGTCAAAGATGAAAGCTAATGGATATGTACTGTATAGCCAGTTTGATATGTATTGTTCAATAGTGAATATTTTTTCAAAAGTTAATAATACACATGATATCAGACTTCAAACAAATAGGCAATGCGAGCAATGTTCCACCTACTAATGATGTCAGAATGTCACGTGACACAGGCAGAGTACTGAGCACATTAGTAAGTGTGTCTCAAGCCATTAACATTACACTTACGGCTCAGAGCCCTTAACACACTACAAGATACCAACCATAAGGTTATTCAAATGTCCTAATTATGCTATTATCTTTCTCTCAGGAATTCCCTGAAATCCCAATGAATTAATTGTGCTGTTCCTTTGAGTGCCCATATATTGATTATGCAATTCAATTCATAGGTATTGATTATATTATCCCCAGGCAATCTAGGGACATCATTGAGCCATTTATTTTTCCAGACATTGATTATAAATCAAATATGTGATCTCACCACTAGACCATGACAGAAATCTTCTTTGATTTACATTTAATAAAGAGCATGGGTCTTACTTATCATTTAATTATTCAGTGTTTCGACTAATCACCAAATAGGGACTTGTGAAAACTATTGTGCATGTATTCCATAAAAGTGTTTTGTTAAATTTGTGCTCTAACTTAAATACCTTTAAAACATTCACATGTATTAATGAATGATTTTTGCCCTTCTGGCATTTTTTTCAGTATTTTTTAAGAGATCAACCTCAACGCAGTTCAAATACTGAAATCAACATTTTGAAAACCAGTGGGACATTTTCCTGTTATTCAGTGTACATTTTCTCCCACTGGCCATTACCTTTGGAACTGCTTGAGATTTACAGGTATTGACCTTAACAAGCCGTTTGATTCCTTTACAAAAAAAAATTAATTCCCTCAAATACACCGGCAAGATGACTCAGAACAGATGAAGGCAATATATATACAATGAATAAGAAATAAATGAAGAAATCATCATGTTTGTGTAGCACCTGCGCAAATATGCTCACTTATTCACCGCTGGTGTTTTTTGCCCCTAGCAGCCCCTCTTATGAAGCCTATGGTGAAATTAAAAAGCGCGTCTGCTCACATTTGCGGCGCAACTGTAAAAACGTGCGTGTGTGCACATCTACGCGTACGTCCATGTGTGCTATTATGTTCGCATTTCCGCGAGCCCATTTCCTTCAATTCCCAGAAACAAACGGGAACACTTCCGCCGCAGTCCGTTACCTAGAAACAGCCAAGCGAAAAACTCATATCACTCTGTAGTCTCTTATAATATGGCTGTGTAATGGCAACAAATTTCAGCAGGTATATAAGAAATTTCTATTAACAGTAAGCTACCTAGCTGGTCACTAACTGTACCACAATTGATGGATTTGTCCCTAGGTTTTTAGCCGAGTCTTCCATTGAAATAACGGTAAGCGCATGCAGCAAATATAGTAAGTATGGACCCAAGGTATTAGCCTGCTTCTTATAGTAAACAAGCATGTATTTACCTAATTAAAAGTAAAATACTTAGCATGTGTTAAACAGCCGTATATAGCTTACAAAATTACTGTCTTACAATACGATAAATAATACGTGCCCTGGAGAGGTCGTTGGCTGTCGTATTGATGACGTTATTGGAAGATTAGCGACGTACAGCAATAATCTACAGCACTTATTAGCAAGAAGATGGAAGACATGTCTTTGGGGACCATGCTGGCGTACACAAGGAGCCGCAAGACCTCCAGGAGAACCACGTTTCAGGTGCAAAAGACGCATATGATGCTGATACGACTATTTTTGAAGATGTAATGCTAGAAGTGTGGCGTCGATTGTAGACCCGTCTAATTCTTCCTTGACTGTTACAAAAGAAATGTCATTAAAATGTGATACACGTAATCGTGGCTATGCCTTTGAATAGCCCATCGTTATATATGTATTTAACAGTCCTACGCTATATGAAAATGAGCTTGAATACTCCTGTATAGCCAGTTTGAACTGTTTTTCAATTAAACAGATAGCTGACTCTATCTGCATTAACAGGACGAATTGCAGGCTGCAATCTCAGCCAGGGCTCAGAGGAGTACGTACCAGGAAAGGTATTCTTACTCAGATGATTTTGACGATGAAGATGGTGAGAGCTTCTATTACTCTGCTTCAAATTATGTGTTGTTTATTGTCTGATGTTATTTGCTGTGTGTTATTGTTCATGATTTTTATCATTGGTGCCACGCCATTGGCAGTTGCTAATATATTGTCAAATAACTAGTTTGTAGAAAAAATGAAAGTGTCTTATAGCATTTGAAAATGGCAAAAAATATCTTTAAATTGTGTTTTATGTATGTTTTGCTTTGTGCAATTTTATCATCCTTTATTACATGAGGTGGCAGTGTTGCTCAGTGGCTAGGACGGTCATGTCCACTCTGCCTGGTGTGGGGGTTCGAACCCCACCAATGCTCTAAAATTTCTGGATTTTGCATGTTCCCCATGCCTGCTGCAATCCAAAGATCCATAGTTAGGATATCCCATCCAGGGTGTACCCAACCCTTGGAATTTGCCCCAGTGAACCCTATCTACAATACATGATTGAATGATGAATGGATATATGGATGTATAAATTAATAAGCAGTGTAGATCATTGCAGTTTAAAATTTTCTTTATGTATCAAAGAGGATAACAATTTTTTTGGTGTGTTTTTCAGTACGAATGAACTCTTTTGATTCAGTTGAAACCGTTATAACACATTGAACTCTGTCTCCCCTAGATATATTTAAGGAACTGCTACATTTTTCCAAACAGAAGAAGAGTGGGGCAATGAAATTGGAAAAGAAGAAATCCAAAATCAATGACTTCAGGCTTTCCGATGATGAAAACGTGAAACCCAAGCGAGTATCATTTCTGAAAACAAAGAAAAAGACGTCTTCCCCACCCCCAGAAGTCTCGGAACAGAGGGAGAGCCCAGAGGCACCTGTAGACAGTGGTCCAGATGGTAATCATAGTGATTCCATACAGTCGTTTCACTCCAGAAGCAGTGTCTTGGATTCCAAGGAGTCTCCGACCTTGGAGAGGGGTCAGTGGGAATCCCCTTCACCTTCACCCCATGACACTGGCGAGGTCAGAATAGAGACAAGAAGTGTAGGTGAAGAAGATTCCAGCCTCCAGCCCAAGGACCCAAACACATTGCAGACCAGCTCTACAGGTTCTGGTACATTTTAGGGTCATTTTGTGATGTACACAATTGTTTTTAATTGTTTTAACTGGTTTTAAACCGTAGTTTCATTTTCTTGTAAAAACATGTCCCAAAAATGATTTATATTGCCACCTAGTGGACAGTTCTTTAACAACAAAGGAACAAGTTGTCAAGGTAGCAGGGAAAAAAAAACAAAGACTGAATATAGAGGGAAGAATCAGTTCATCATCAACATTATCATTTTCATTATGGTTACCATTGTTCTTGATGGACAAATGCTAGCATTATATTATATACCTGGATCCTGAATGTATTACTTTTGTAGGCAGTATTTTGGAAGATGAGTTGCCCAAACCAAAACCTCGTCAGAGGACCCTGAAGTTCTCTACTAACATAGAGAGTGAGTCGCTGCCAGAGAGGCCTCTCACCTCATCTGTGTTTATCCCCCTGTCTCCCACGGAGACGGACAGCACCACAAACGGGGCCTTCCACAACTCTAGTCCTCAGGTAAGACCCTTCATGCCTAGCAAATCAAGCAGTGACAGCGGTGGAGCGGTGGTTTCTCTGGGGTTTTATGAACATGGTGCTCCACCAGGCCTGAAATATATGTCATTGCACTATGTAGCTAAAGACCGGGGGCCTATTTCACAAAGCAGAATTTCTTCCAGATAGCTTGTTGGATTTAATGTAGTCTGGGTTAAATGTAAGTGAACAAAGATAAAAGTCTGTTTAACCCAGACTAAAAGTGATGGCCAAACAAAGCTTCATGAACCTTGCGCTCTATTTTCTGACCGCACTAGATGGTGCTCTCTGTTGAAAAAAGGGCTGCAAACATGCGCCAAAGCAAACCAAGAGCACCATCTTCTCACAACAGCAAAATGTTATCCAGCTAAGCAAGAAATCCTGCTCTGTAAAACAGGCCCCAGGACCTAGTTTACCATACGCAAAATAACAATCATCCAGTTGCTTAAAATTCTCTCACTAACCCAGTTATCTATGTAAGGTGGTTGGAATCAATGCATTTTTTCTGTGACTACATCATTTAATAGTCTGGAGTGATTGGCTATAAGTAAAACATAAATATGGTCAGTCTTCCAAGAACAGTTCTTTCTGGGATGACCTGTTGTGTCGATACTTGTCAGAGGGCTCCTGGAGAGGGCGTCTGTGTTTCACCAAAGTTCAGCACACAGACGTTTTCTGCTGAAGACCAGCTTGATGGTCCTGTCCACGAGTTCACACCTGTCTCGGCGAGTAAAGGTGAGGAGTCCGTTTTCAGAAGCCACATTAAACGTCGTGGCCCTTTCCAAGCTTGTCTGTTTAGTGTTTGCGTTAACTGTGAAACTACTTTGTGCTTATGTGTTTGAAGCTGGCTTTTATTTGTGGTAATCCTTTTAGAGTCGTGTGCTTTGGAAGACGGAGAAGAGGAAAATTCTCCAAAAAACAGCACGTCCTTTGAAGAGAAGCAGGTGAGAATGAAATAAAATGTCAGTCGGTGAGTTTGGTTCGAAGACTGGTAAATTAATAGAGGGCAACGCTAGGTTGTGGGCAGCACCTGGAACACTTGTTCTCCATTCCCCATTAGTCCTGGCTCAGCAATAGAAGCGTGACAGCTAGCAACGTAAGGATAACATGGCTGTGTGTGGTCGTTCATCCAGGAGGACACTGCAGATGGATCCCAGCTTAGTGAAAGTATGGAGAGCAGTGTGGCAGAAAAGGCCAGGGAGAGGTGAGCATTCGCATGTACAGGCCTCTCCTCGCTGGTCTTCGGAACAGGATGGGTATCATTCCATCAGAGGCGGCTGGTCCATAGAGACAGAGGTGGTAGGATAGCCTCTGCTTTTTGGGACTAAACTACCAAAATATTATTGTCATTTGAAAACACACTTTCACCCTTCTTCTATGGTTGTAAAATTGTACAATCCATCATCTTCCAACTTCCTTTTATTTTAACCTCTGGCTGCCATTGCATTTGACCAAGTTTACCATGTGTTGTTTTTGAGGGAAAATGCTGCAATTTTTCTAATCTTTTTCTCGGAACTGGATAACCAGAGCCAGTCTCAAAGACAGCGTTATTTCTTATTTGGCATTTGCCTTAAGGGTTGCATGCAGTGTCACCAGTCTGTTTGATTATGCGTATATGATTGGATGTTTGTGTGAATTTAAGGCCGGCAAGTTCCTGCACAGCCAGATCTCAGAGGACCCAAATCTGCCGCCCGCACACCGCACAATCTCGATACCTGGGGACGCTGAGAGTTCTGGATCACAAAGCATGCACTAAAGAATCCCAGGCTGAAAATGCTGACTCTTTGAGAGCCACGGTGTACCAGGTATGTTCAGCAGACAAGTCACCCCTTCCCTCCCCAGACACTTGAATCCTTTCCTAGAAGAACATTAAATCCATGATTGAATCATATGAGTCACAGAGTAACTCATTGCTGTCATGTCCCTGCTGTTTGGTGTTTACAGGAGTGGCTAAAAAATAAAGATCAGAAAATGAAGGAAATGTTGAGGGTGAAAAAACAAGAAGAGAAAACACTGGCAGAGAAAAAGATTCAGGTAATGAATGATTTCACTTGTTTTATTACCATTCAACCGTTTGAACGTTAGTTAAGGGTCAATTTCATTCGTTTAATCAGCTGGTTGTCATGGGGACCACTAGAGATTTTGGGTCCCATGAAAGTGCATCATATTAAACCCCCAACACAGACCAAGCCAAAATTTTTTAGGCCCATGAAATTTAAATTCCTCCTCTTTGCAGCATCCCCACTGGTTGCTGGGATTTGAACTGGTGGCTTTCAAATTATCTTCTGCTCTTAACTGCCACACCCTCTGCTGTATGTTTTAATGTTCTGACTCATTCATCTATGTGTGATTTTGCTCCTTGTTAGAATGTTCTTCCTTCTAATTTGTCTATAAGGCCTTTGTAAAACATTTTTATGTTTTTATTGAATGCAAAGGGGGGGTCCCTAATAGAGCCAGTAGCTTTTTAAAAAAAAAAAATTCAGTTTTGCCTCAATCTCACTCAGCACTCCTGTGCTCGTTCTGCCACACAGGAAGCCCTGGATAAAACAGGCGAAGCCAAAGCGTCATTTGAAGCCTGGAAGGAAAAGAAAGCGGAAGTCACGAAAACAAAAATGAGAGCCGAGCGAGAAAAGATCAGGAAGCAGCAGATGGAAACAGACGAGAAGGAGGAGAAGCGAGAAGAGGCCAAGAAGGCGTGTGGCTCATCCATCAGTCAGACTGAGCTCGGAGTCTCGCTGTGACTCTTTTTAACGTCCGACTTCACTTTCTTTCGCATCAGGTCTTTGAGAAGTGGAAACAGGAGCAGGACAAATGTCTGAAGGAGAAGCAGCAGATGGAGAAGGCGAGCGAGAGCAGGGTGAAGCAGAAGTGGGAGGAGCAGACGGAGACGAGGAGCAGAGAGTGTACGTCAGCCTTCAGCAAGTGGTGAGGCAGAGCCGTCTGGGAGTGCGTGACTCGGCGGAACAGTGTGTGCTGTTTGCTGAATGCCTTTGAAGGAGATCAGAAGATAATGGAACAGAGTAAGTCATGACAAAAGGCAAGTTATAGTCAATTAGGACCAGGTGCAGTTTACATTTGTATGGTATTATGGGATGTAGATGCGAGTGACACTGACCTAGCATGCTATATATTCTGTCTACAAGTGTTATCAGGGCCTGTACTGATATTGGCAGGATAGTAAATGCATCAGTCCATCTTTGACCCAAATATCCAAAGGGGTCGAGATGAAACCAAAACATTTCCCTGGAAGTACAAGGCAAGGGGCAGGGGACTGACATACACACACACCAGGGCAGATTAACACATAGGCTATCCTAGTTATCAGGGACCCCCTTGGGAACAAATGGAATAGCTAAACTTATAAAATAGGTCGATGTGCCAGCACCTCCCCATCACTCATTAGGCAAGTTTTACCACTTTCGGCTCAAAAAGATCACTCAAGTTGCCCGCTTGAGAGACGCCCTCCTAGTGTCCAGGCCGATGTTTGCCTCGGACCGCTAGACAAGTTAATCGGCACCCTGACACGCACAGCTTCACTGCAGATCGGAGACGGAAAAAGAAAATAGAGGAGAAGTCTTGTGGGTCTGGATATATCCCACCGCATCTCTGTAATGCCTATCTCATTCTCGATTCGGTTAGTGGATGGATTTTTTTTGTCGCTGAAATATTTAGGAGTGAAAAAAAGAAGGAGATTATTCAAGAAAAAGTGAAGTTGGACCGTCGGCAGAAGAAGATAAAGGACGAGGAGGAGAAATATGAGCAAGAGGAGAAGAGCAGAATGGCTCTGGAGATGTATGAGACGTGGATGGTGCGTTTGCTGGGCGCGGGGTCTGAGTAGCCAGGAACTACATCCTCAGAATCACTCTAACGTTCCAGACTCTTTGATAATAATTACAGTGATTTTGGCAATGATGACTAACTGTTTACTCACAAGCAAAGTGTTTAATTGCTAGTTTGGCTATTTGGGTTTATGAATGATGGCACACATTGCTAAACAAACAGAAATTCCCTTATTAATGAATTTTTATATTTATATACATGGTTTGGGAGTAGGGATTTTTTGCATGTTGGACAAATTTCACCCTGGCATTTTCAATATATAAATGCAGATTTTGTTGGAGGAGACAGAATGCCAGTGTATCACTGATTTTTATTAATCTGTCACTAATAATTACAGCCTCCCCAATTAATTACAGCCTTCTGTGACTGGTTAGGGACCAGTCACAGAAAAAACCTATTTCCATTGGTAGCGCACATTTGCGACCAAATTTCGTGCACCTGGCAACGATGCATAACGGAGTCCTTTGAGGCGGAATGTACAGAATGTTGTGAAAAATGTCCCCTTCGTAAAGGATCAAAGAAATCCGTGTGGAAGTCGTAAGCGTGGTCACGGTTACGCCTGGGCGGCCGCGAATCTCACGTAGCGATTCTTTCACTTAGCGACCTGGAATGGAACTCCCTCAACCTGGAGAGAAAACATTAGCGACGTACTTGGCAGTTATATAAGTGTTAGTGATGAGTATGCTGTCACTATGGCATTGTTTTTTTTATAGCGACGGAAGGAGCGCCAGAGGCGACGAGAAAGGAGACAAAAGAGAATCGACTCCATTCTGCTGGAGCCCCCCCCCCCATGGAGCCCACCCAGCAAGACAGTGCCCTATAGGAAATAGACTCATAGTTTCGTTAATTTATGCATTACGATGCAGCCAGGCCAGGATCTCTGTGTTGTGGCTAAAACATGACTGTACACATTTTGACAAACATGTAATCATATCTCTGGAATCCTTTATTAAAGGTATTGTAGCTTACGTGGGGTGTTGTTGGTAACACCAAGGACATGCCATTCATATGAATGGGTGACCCTGAGTTGGGTGACTTTACTCCTGTGTGTGTGTTTGTGTGTGTGACACAGAGAGCAGGCACTGTACTTCCCAGGATAGGCACCAGGTCCCTCTGATGTTTACTGGAAATCATGAAAACCATGTTCAGCCTATTTAAGCCATGTCATGTTAGTAAAACCAGTGAACCAGTGATCCTTCGGCGTCATATGTCTAAATATTGCACAACACACTCAATTAGCTAATTTATTGTGAGTTTTTCGTAACCCTCGTGTGTCATTCACCCATACTGTGCTCCATGGTGTAGACTTTGGTCAGTGTTTGCTTACTTAAGCGTGTTGGAAGATTTCTGTCCTCAGTGCATGCATGACGTTGTGTTTACTTCCATATATAATGGGAAGCATATAGAAGGTAGATCTGTTGCTTCATTTATTCACAACATTTATTCCAGCAATTTACCACTTTTACCTTGGCATCCAGGTATTAATAACACATAGAATCTCTGCCATATATTCATGAAGCAAATACTGACAAAGGGGTCCCCCAGTTGATACATCTGTAAAAAAAAATTGCTTCCCGTCTTTTTCTTTTGACTGAGCCTCGACTTTCAGCAAAGGGTCTTTATTCCGTTCATGCAGCCGTTTTCAAAAACTTTATGCGGCTGGTTTCTCGTTACCTGAAGCATATCATAGTAGGTATAAGGTAGGGCCCCAGTCCTCAGCAGACTGCCGTAATGCGAACGCCACAAGTAATTCATGTTCTAATGTCACATTTCAGTAGCGTAGCATAGGCCTACACGTGCCCTTCACCGCTAATATCATATCTCAGCGGCATACTGTACAGACCTGGATGGCTTCCTCGGGGGAAATGACAAATGTTGCATGTTCTCTAAAGAAGGTGAGCGGATTTGCAGCAAAAAAAATGGCACCAGTTCTCCAGATCAATCCAACAAAGCACAGACACGTTGTGCTCTAGGCAGTGGACAATATAATTCTATCCGTCCCGCACAGCAACATGCAACGAACCATGGAGACATTCATGCTGGGACCCTGAGCAAACATCCATACAAAGGGTGTACATCAATGTGAAGGGCAGACAAAAGGTGTTACGCAGCAAATCAGCCACCGGGTGGTTTGCAATTAAGAAGTTTGTCACCGTGCGTAGCAATTTGTGGACGAGGTAAATTACGAGGGAGCGTCCGACCGGGCCAAAGAAGGTCAAAGTGTTATACGTAAGGTTGAGAATCATTTGGATTAGCGTGAATTCGGGGAGAGTAGGACACTTTTGCCATTCTGATTTTTAGCGATCATTGCAACAGTAACCAAATGTAAAAACCCATATCTGATACTTTTCTGCAGTCTTTTACATGTTCTCTTATCACATCAAAAGAAAAAAATTATGCACAACACAGTATTTCATGCACGCAAACATCATAGCAAGACGTCCACACATAGCGGTTGAACAGTACTCTATGTATGACTGATTTAATGAAGCACAAGTAAGACACAATTGCTAATAAACGGTATAAAACTACAGCTTTCATTTCTGTTGATGAAGAATGCAACCATCTTGAATCCTGAGGTCATGGTTGCAGAGGTTCCTCCGACTGTTTTCCAACGTCAGGGGACGTTAGTAACTCATAAATTCCAAGTTCCAATTTCAAATGGAACACAGCATTAGCCCTGAACCCTCACAGACTTGACTGAAAATGGTATGAATAGAAATAGGACAGCACATTGTGACATATCACATTACCTTGACAACACCAAAACATGTTCTTTATTATTGTGAATTTGGGACTTTATACATTAAGATTACGGCTTTCTTCACAACCAAGATGCTTAAGCAACCAATTGCCTTATTTGAACGTGTTGCAGGCATTTTCCTTACAGAGTGGGTGAGAGGTAATTGTCAAATAATCAGTTTACCTTTTTTTTGTCAAAATAGCATAATTACAAAAAACTTTTTTTTAAATGGTTTGTTTACTATTTATGCTTCCATGCCTATATCACACCACTATGAATTGTGGGTAATTCCCTCAGGCAAAGGTCACAGAAATTATGGCAAGTGTGCATAAATAGCTCAAAATGTCTATGAGAGAGAGCCCTCGTGCAGGTCACAATCTGACAGTAGGACAGCCCTAAGGCCTTAGCGGGACTGCACCTCAAAGGTCGAGAGTCCGTTGAGTGTGGGCATTGGTTTTGGGCCATGGTGATAAAGTCTGCAAAGATGGTTCCTGCAGTTTCCATATCAGCTTCACAACTGGGTGATGGGGAAGTAGCTATCATCTACATTCTACTGGGTGAAGCAGTGCATGGTCTGTGCTGAAGTGCGCTTGGCAGAGGACAGTGAGATGAGAGCTGAGTAGTGTTACGTGAAGGATCCATTACCCATTCTGTGGTTATGCTTGGGCGAAAGTGATTGGTGGCATTTATGTTAACCGGGTAAACGCCACTTCCTCGAAACCCAGTTTGAGCACTCTGTGCGACTGCCGCCTTTTCCCACGCCCTGGTGAAAACGGCAAAAAAGTCTGCCCTTTGGAGCTTCCTTCTTCCGGTCTGCCTGGTCAAATTTTGGCCCTCCAGGTTCCAATTATGTTTCAGGCTTTTGAAGAGGGACCATTCTGCTGGCCGTAAAATGCGCGTGGCGTGATATGGAAAGCATACTACGTGAACATTGGAGTTTCTCATTAGCGTGAGGAAGTCCAGATTGAAAGCATGGCTGCTTTGTCCATCAAGCAGAAGCACGTGTGGTCGGAGGTCATCCTTTGGGAGTGTGGCAACAAAATGTCTACCCCACTCCAAAAACAGATCAGCGTTTATCCAACCATTCTCTGACATTTTCACCATACAGTTGTCAGGAGACCCTAACAGCCACTCTGCCCTGAGCCGTTTCCCCTTAAAGATTATGAAGAGAGGACCATACTGTCCTGCAGCATTTAGGCTGGCCAGAACAGTCGTTGTCTCGCCCCGCAGATTTGCCGTTAAATGGTAACAGGGGGCACCGAGTTCTAAAGCCACCTTAGACAAGGTAAAGTGATCCTGCAGTCGGGTTTCATCACAGTTCCAGATGTGCGACGGCACATCCTGAATATCCAGTTCACGCAACAGTTCCTCATAGTTTGCGAACCACTGCTGAACCACGGTGGAGGTGAAACGCACAGAACGAGCTTCAGGCTTCCTCATGCTGAGGCTTGGGTTTCTTGCCATGAAGCCTTCAAACCAGTAATGTCCCGCCTTTCCTTTTCCTTCGGAGAAACCCCGGATGCCTTTTGCTGCAGCATACTGAAACGCCAGCTTCTGCACATCTGGCTTTCTCATGGGAAACCCCCTTTTTGATAAGGTTTCGATTAAGTTTGCCAGCATCTCTTCTTCCTGCTTTGTGAGTACGGGGTTTCTCCCCATTGAGTGCCCGTGGCCCTGCACCTTGCCCTTCACTCTGCGCTGGAGTGTAGACTTTGGCACATTCCAGGCCCGTGCCAAGAATCTCAGGTTCGGCATCTGCCCCTCCTGCTCCAGTTCCTTGTACTCACTGATTGCTGCTGCCATCAGTTCCTCACTCCACGTATTCAGCCGGCGCGTTCCCTTCTCCTTTCCAACATTCTTTGCAGTCCCTCTCTGCCTTGGTGCCATTGTGCTCTAAAATGAAGTCAAAGAAGCCGATGGCTATTCTTTCCTGTGTCAAAAAATAAAAAGTCTGTGACATTTATTACTTTGTAACTGTGAGTTATTCTACATTATGCAGCACATGTGAGAAAGGTGGAAAAATTATGTGGCACTATCACAGAACCTACAGTACCTTGTGTATATATTAGGCTTGGGAGGATTCACTGATTAGTCAGACTATATCGGTATAAACATAAACGATGTGGTTGCATCGATGGAAAAAAAAAACGATTCGTGGCTATAAGTGCAACTGCATATTTGCTTGCTTTTCAGTCTCACTGCATTCTTTATTTTTTCGCCACTCTGATCGGTGTGCTTTCTAGGTCTGTAGACTGCTATTTGCCCATTTGGCCATCTAATCTCGTGAAAGCTGGACGTGCGGGTTTCTGCACAGATCAAACCCGCGCACCCAACTCTTGCAAGAGGGCTTTGGGTCAGATCGAATGGTAGTGAGCATGGAGGAGAGAGAAATATATTAGCCGGCAGAGAAATAGATAATGCCGTTTCTTATGACCTAAAGCTCAATAGGTTAGGGGCCAAGAGGTCACTGGGGGGGCGGAGCCAGGTGACGTCACAACTAGTGGTGTTGTTAATTATTTCCATATGTTGCGAGAGGGGGTGTGAAATTTATTGTGGGGTGGGTCTTTTTATTATTTATTTTGACTAGTGGGGAGAGTGAAATGAAGTTTCAGTGAACTGTGTGCTTATGAGTGTGTTTTGTCGGAATAGCCCCGTGCTATGAGGGTGATGGCTGACGGTGCTGAGCGTGGAGCTGAGCGGGTTGGTTACCTGATGGAGTGGGAGCGTACGCTGGGGCCGCCTGTGCAGCGGCACTATGGGAAGGTCCCAGTCAGTCCGGAGCATGTAAATGTTGTACTTGTAGATTCTGCAAAGGAGATCATGAGAACAATGTTGGAGCTTATCCTTGTGTTGTGCGAGTCTGAAAGAAACTGTGTGAAAATGAGAAAGTTGGAGCTAAGCATGAGAGGAGGGGGAAGAGGTGGGTTTGACGCTATCCTCCAATAATGCTTAGCAGCAGCAGTTTGGCCTTGTGTCTGTGAGGGGAGGGAGAGTGGGTGGTGTTTGACCCCCCTGCAGCAGCCTGGGTGCCTTTTGGGTACTGAAATGTAAAATCAGCAGCAAAAGCTACATCTTTAAAAACATTTCATCAAATGAATTTGTTAATGTAACATGAAAGGTTTTTCAAAGGTGTAGAGATGTTTTAAAATGTGCACTAGTATACATTTCGTAGTGCACACTTCGTAGTGTGCACTTCACAGTACACTTTGTAGTGTGCACTTTGTAGTGTGCACTTTGTAGTGTGCACTTTGTAGTGTGCACTTTGT
>JABFDZ020000087.1:2366169-2407004 GCA_019775955.2 Pollimyrus isidori | reverse complement strand
ACTTTGTAGTGTGCACTTTGTAGTGTGCACTTTGTAGTGTGCACTTTGTAGTGTGCACTTTGTAGTGTGCACTTTGTTTGCTGCTTTTATTCTCATTATACACAGAATGGCACTGAGCATGAGGGAGTCCGTGGTGCAGACTAGGGCATACTCAGTCCCTCGTAGTGTACTTCATAGGGCACACGACTGGAACGGAATGAGTATGCCCTTTCCAGTGCACACTTCTGAGTACACTTTGTAGTATACTTCTGTGTGCACTACGAAGTGTATACTTTGTAGTGCTTATTTCATAGTGTGCACTTTGGAGTACACATCGAAGTGCATACATCTGAGAGCACTTTACAACAACTCTGTGACTGTTCTTGAATGGCCCAGCCAGAACCCTGACTTAAACCCAATTGAGCATCTCTGGAGGGACCTAAAAATGGCTGTCCACCAACGTTTACCATCCAACCTGACAGAACTGGAGAGGATCTGCAAGGCTGTATTAGCTCAAAAAGGTGCTTCTACTAAATACTAAGCAAAGGGTCTGAATACTTAGGACCATGTGATATTTCAGTATTTCTTGTTTAATAAATCTGCAACAATTTCAAAAATTATTTTTTTTGTCTGTCAATATGGGGTGCTGTGAGTATATTAATGAGGATTTTTTTTAATGATTTTAGCAAATGGCTGTAATATAACAAAGAGTGAAGAATTGAAAGGGGTCTGAATACTTTCCATACCCACTGTATGAATATGCCCAGGCAGTCATTCCGTCCTACCTAAAATCAGCCACAATAATACCAGTGCCAAACAAGTCTCCCATCACCAGCCTAAACGATTATCACCCTGGAGCCTGCACTCCAGTAATCATGAAGTGCTTCAAGAGACTGGTTCTCCACCACATAAAGGACCATCTCCCCCAAGACTTCGATCCCTACCAGTTGGCATATCATGCTAACAGATCCACAGAAGATGCCATCGCCGTAGCTCTCCACTCTGAGCTGAGCCGCCTGGAGCGGCAGCATCGTCCGGATGCTCCTTGTTGATCATAGCTCGCCGTTTAACACAGTCATCCCTGACATTCTCATCACCAAACTGGTCACTCTCGGCCTCCCCCCTTCACATGTATTTGGATAAAGGACTTTCTTACCAACCAGCTCCAGACTGTGCGACCCCCCCCCGCCTCCATTTTTTCCCAAATGCCATAACCACTCTAAACTCACACATGCACTGACTACACACTCTAACCCCCAACTCCTGGACTTCCTTCTATTCATCAACTGTGTAATATCCAATATCGAAATGGTATTGATAATAACTGAGCAATATCTGTATACTGTACAACATCCACTACTCACTGCACATGATCATCATTACTTGTGTAATACTTAAATAATGTGCAATTACCCACACTGCATATCACACTGTATATTTATATATTTAAAAACCCCTATTTAGTTATTTATTCTTCCATATGTATATAGCGCTGCAGGATTTTTTCCACTATTTGATTGTTTGTTGTGTGTCCTACATGTTTTCACTGGAAGAGCTACTTTTCATCTCATTGTACATATATATATATTATATTATATATTGCATATACTTCTTGTATATATGTATAAGTCGAGACTCTATAATGTGAAATATATATTTTTTCTCTATTTGGGAGACCTAGAAAACTGTCCCGCATTACCTGAAATATGTTGTCCTACTTTCTGTAACTATTCTGGAAAAGTAGGGCAGATAAAAAAATAACACTGTTTAAAAACATAATTTAAATCGGCAAAGTTATATTTATGTTGCTGCACTAGTATATCACAGACACAATTACTTAACAATTACAATTTATTATGACAGATTTAATTATAACCTTAGTATCAATACGACCAGCCGAGCATGACCTTACCGTATGATTTACGAGCAATGTACCTGTGACTTCAGTCCAATAAAATCTTGGTTTTTGATCACGTGCTTTCGATACCAGCTATTAGTAACAACTATTCTGATTGGCTCTACTTTAGCCGGGAAAAGCTTGATTGTTCTGCGTTATCTGAATTCACTACGAGCTGATTTTCAGAGATGGGCTGTTGGAATTTAAAGAGGAAAGACGCTTCAGATTTATCTGACCCATTTTCATTGCTGGCCCAATTTATCTGACTTCACCCAGCTGTCTTCTAAACCCCAGAGAGTCTCCTCATTCAGGTCAGATAGCGTTCCATCTTCGTCTGGTCACGTGATGAAGTACTGCCGTCTCACAAACCATCCTAAAAAGAGGCAAACAGCGACAGACGTTTAAACTACATAATTCATATTTATATCGGCTGCTCATTTACAGTGCCCAAAACATGTGAAACGTACTAAATCACGTCACCTTTTAAAGAAACGCCTGTTCAGTGAATACATTTTCGCGTTTATTGTAACATTATATTACAATGCATATTATAATTAAAATCAGAGTCAGTGTGTGATATACTAACTAAGCAACAAGGTATTTGCAATATGTATAATGCTTAATCCTTGGATCTGTACACGCTATACCATTCTGGTAATTAATTCATTATATATGATGCGCTCAAAAGAACACCGGTGAAAGAAAGGCATTAAAAATAAAGCTGGATAATTTTGCATCTTTTCATCGTGATAACGACACTTTACCCATATCGAGCCATTATCACACCCATTAGTTATTTATATTTTTACCAAAGCAAACTGTACGTGTGAAATGCATGACAAATAGGAATTTCCAACAATTTCTACCCGAATAATGTATTTGAGATAGATTCTACGGAATATTCACGCGTTTATTCCTTTATCTTAAGTTTACATGCCTATAGTATTAAACAGTACAAGTCCAAAATAGATGAATAACTAGACTGTACTTACCGAGTACAGCCGCGGAGCGTTGAATTGGAAACGCCTGGTTTTATCGTCATTAACACGTTATCCTCAGTCTTTGACAAACCGGGTCCTGTTAACCGTTTTGTATTTGTATGTAATTTAAAGAATAAAATACTTCTTAATAAAACTGTATAATTAAAACGTTAATTTTATAGTACCGAAACGTGCATTCATTTTTTTTCCTCCATGCGATTTTCCCCATCCTATATCATGTATCAGCTATGATGTGATGAATTTCCTTGATACTGTTGCTCTGTGTCTTGTGTGATAGTGCTGGTTACTAGACCCCAGGATTCTGAATATCATGTAAGAGGTCGTAATTGTTAAAGGAAATAAGGACACCTACGGGGTTTGATGATAGAAACGTCAGTCGTCCGAAAAGTAAGTTCATGTGTTGTGTTAAAATGTAGGTCGTGGCCGTTTGGGGGCGGTCGCGAAATTCGGGTCTGTGGTTGGCTAATCCTAAAACCTCTTAATTGGAATAATGTATACTGCAGACATACATTTTTTCTTTGAGTTGAGTGAATGATGTGGGATGCTATCATGTGATTGCAGACTTTTCCTTTAAGGTAACTTTAAACATATATTTAATCGAAATATCAAAATAGATAGATAAAATACAGTAATTGGTTTGTAATATTTCAATCCTTTAATATAAATACTTTAGACCACTCTGAGGTGTTGCTATATTGGTTTCTTGACCTTGTAGAAGGTTGCTTTGGTGGATATTTTAAAATTAAAATAGCTAAAAACTGTACTTCACTTCCGTATATGCAGCTGTTTACATAACAATGTATGAAATCTTTGTTAAAAGATCCTGTCCGTTCATGACCGACAAGCCAACTGTGGGACTCTCCCAGTCGTATGAAAAACTGTTTCTGTTATATGTTCCTATGATTGCGAAGCTTGTATTAGAGTGAGATCTATACCACACCGACACAGGGCACTTGGCTGCTAACTAGCTAGCTTGTGTCTCATTCACAAGAAAAGTACTGAAATATTAAAAACAACTGTAATCTCTCAGAATGCAATCAGAGGTATTTCCTCGAATTTTTCACTTTGCCTGTGGAACTAGTAATGTTTAAAATTTCTTGCTTATGTTACATATGTCAAGCCAGATGTCTGTTCTCAGATGTCATCTAGGTGCGCTTTCATTAAGAGTTTGAAACAGCTCCACTAACATGTAGCCATAAAACCTAATTAAACTGCTCTCAAATCAGGATGGGTGATTTCTCTCATAAGCAGCACCCACAGGAACCCAGTAACAGCCATTTGTGTCTGTGTATGATTCTGTGTGTGTGCCCTACAATGGGGGTTCCTGGACTGCCTGGAATAGGCTTTCAGCCCACTGTGACCCTGACCAGGAGAGATGGATGGATGGATAGAAGGAAGGATGGAAGGAATCATACTGATGGCCTGTTCAATTGGGTGCCAAGATGGCTGATAAAATATGAGCCATCTACTTTTCTTGTTGGTGTTGGATTTTGATCTGTGCTTTTCCATGATCATGTCGTCCTTTGCCTGCCCTGCATTTTGTGCATACCAGTGGGTTGGCACAGGGCAATATAGTCTGGGTAATACGGTAGATTGCGGTTGATTCCTGATTCCATTAAGTGTGAAGTTTAATTACTCCAGTGAACAATGCACAGGGTATAACCATGCCCAGGCTCAGTACTGATGCTAAAAACTTTTAAATATACTGTATAGCAGCGCAACTGCAATAAACAAATTAAATTAAACAAAACAAACAAATGCTAAGCGAGCGCTACAAATGGTTGAGCATGCACTAGGTAGTGGGAACGTTACCTGCATTCTCCATTGTTTGTTTATGGGGTCAGTTTGTGGCTCTGAGGGATAAACCTCTGTGATCAGAAGGTTATCGGTTTGAGCCCCGGCCTTTAGCACAATAATCATGTCTGTGAACCCTTCAGCAAGGCCCTTAACTCCCAGCTCTATGGGTGCTGCTACGTATAGCTTCCCTTCCCTACCAAGATGGCTCTCACCTACTGTGTGTCATGGAGAGCAGGATGGGAAACGTGATAAGAGAATTTACCCATGGGGATTAATAAAGTTAGAGGCATAATGTGCTATTATTGTCATTAGTATATTGTGCTATTTACCAGCATGTTGTCATGGTATGCAGCTGAGCAACTGAATCTGCTTCATAAACTATGGGATTCACAAATGTCTAAAAAGTGTTTTTTCTTCACTCACAAATATATTTGCATTAAAAACTGAATGCCCATTGGGTGGAAATAAATTATGGAATAAACTAGGACCCTATGGAAGATGACCTCATTTTTTGCACCTTATGTTTGTTTGCTTGCTGCATACAGTGAGAGGTTTCCATAGCAATGGGGGATTATTACGTAAAGCTATGCCCCCAATTCCAACCTGCAGCACATGAATAATGACAAAGGACACAAACTTTATAAGGTCCCTCAGCTCTGTCCTGAAAAACAGGACGAATGTCCCACTGCCGGTTCCTGATAAACTACATCCCCCAGAGCCCCCCAGTCTGCTGACCTTCATTGGAAATAGGAACGTCGGGAATTAAGCATCTTTTTTCATGGGTTTTTTGGGTGATAAGGATCCAGCCACCTTCCGCTAAAAATAAAAAATACCAGAACAAAAAAATCTTTTAATTTTTTTTTACATTCAGCATTTTAGGTGAAATGAATGAAGCCGCCATTTGTAAGATGCACTAATGCTTAATTATAACTCGTAATAAGGTCATGCTGCATGTCTATCAAGGAAGTGGAATTGTTTTTTAAACTTTGGAACCTTAATGTCTGTGTTGATTAAAGGAATAATTATCACGTTGAATTCAAATGGAAGTTTTTGAACATAGAGCTTTTAATAATAATAATAATAATAATAATAATAATAATGGAATCAGGTTATTAGGAATGCGTGTAAAAAGTATGATTTTATTAACATACGCAGCTTTTGTTTTTACATTTCATATTTCATATTTTTTTAATGATACTCTAGTAACCATAATCTATGTTAATCTTTCCACTGAAACATATGGGTTTTAGATACAGGTATTAATTTAGCTAACCATACTAAAAATATATGTTGGGCAATATGAATTGGAAATCACAGACTGTAAGCCTACTATGAAAACTCATCTGTTTTGAATTATACATTACCCATGAGAAACATGTTACAATCTAAAATGAATTGCTATCCACGCAATATTTTGTACACTGATTTATACAAATCAGAATTCCACGGACACCAAAGGTTACTTCACAAAGCTCCAATTCCTTGAACATAAAAAAACGTTTATTGGGTTAAAATATGAATTGGCGTTTGGCATAACAAAATGATTTAAAAAGATCACATAGTCCAGAAACAAATTCCAAGCATCTTGTGATGGTAATAAAAGGAGAAATTTAATAATCTCAGCTCATTGACACGTCACGCATAATTCACGCGAGTGACCTTGCTGAAATGCCACCCACCTTCAGTGTGGATTTCTCACTAAAAAGTATTAGTGCGTCAAGTATTTGAAATGTATTTTAAGGTCCATTTCAAATTTGCATGTAATGTCCTGGTGTAAGAATGGATGGATGCCTCTGCTTTTTAGTGCTGCTGTGAGAGACAGGGTTATGACGCCATCCAGATGGTGAACGAGATGAACACTGTCGGAAACGTTGTGTACGCTGAAACAGACCCCAGATACAACATCACACAGATCCCTAATAGGGCGCTGACAAACGCCGTCTTTTTACTGCAGACAATCTTCCGTACCTTTCTGCAAAACTGTAAAGACAGAAAAAGATAATTTTAGCAACTAGTAGAGACTTCTCGTAGTTTTTGTTCAGTTTCCTCAATTGCACCAGCAGATGGCGCTGTATACAAAGAAATAGCGCCAACAAGCAACCTCACGGACAAGATCGATGTTTAGAGTGTAATATCTGAACCTCTTGTGTTGTCCAGGATCCCACAGTAAACATAAACACACGAGGAAAATTAGACCGTTTTTTTAAATAAATTTGAATATCTGTGCATTGCATATACAAGAATGCTTTTGCAGTATCTACTCAATATAAGATTATTGAACCATATTGGATACTGAACCATTTCTTCAGGTTTCTGAGGCATGGTGCAAACAGACTGTACCTGGTCTTGTGAAACGGCCGCTACTATGTTTCCTGGCTACTATACAATCTTGCAGACTAAAAATAGGACCCCCCCCAGTGAGATGGTTGTCCGTAGCAACAATCATTGATTATAGTTGTCACCGAAAGAATTGCAGCTTTTTGAATTAACCTTTGATATAAGTGGTGACATGATGTCCCTTAATTTAACCCCCCCCCCCCATCCACATAGTTCATGGGGCTGGGATGGACCTCGCACAAGATACCAGTCCATCATCAGCCGCACTCAAACATTCATACACAATGGTGCAACCGAGAGGCACCAGTTAAACTGGTAAATAGTAAGAAAACTTCGCACAGAGCACATTATGGATTTCAACCCTCAGTCCTGGAGGAGGGGGGAAACTGCAAGCCACTATATTATCTATATATATGCTATTTAAATCCTTTATGTCAGATGTCTATTAACATATTTTAAAAAGGGTGCAAAGATTGAATGAAATTCTTTTTAAACTCTTACAAGGTAGAGCAGAGGACAAAAGTAGCCCATGTATGTATGCCCATTGTTAAGTCTTAATAATATTAATAAATAGTAAATTAGTCATTTAAAATGTTCAGTCTGTGTACTGTGACTATTAAATGAACTGTTCGCTCTAATAGTGGTTCTTTACCCAAGGATTTAAATCCAAGTATTTAAAGGACAACAATGGACAAAGGAGGGATTTGTGGAAGTACCAAAACGAAGATTTGAGTTTTGCATCGTAAACAAAGTAACTAGCCTGAGGCAACATTTCATCTTTTGTTTCATGTAATGGAAATTTTGAATTTTTATTCTTCAGTTGCTGCAATTTCTCGATATTTTAAGCCCAAACCCCAATGTCACACATTTTATCCAGCATGTGCTTTTTCTCTTTGTGAGTACCATCAAAGACGCCCTTAAAAATTCCTGAGCATTCCCAGCTGTCACACCACAGGTCTGCACACATCTTGGACAAACGACGAGGTGTGTCGTCTCAATGCAGTCACTCGTACCTGGTAAGTCTGAAAGCTCACTGCGACGCCATATCTGCAGTGCATGACGTAATGTTCACAGTTGTACCAGAGAAGGCTGTAGGAGATGGTACCCAACAGCTTCTCGGCCCTCTTGGCCACCTCATCACCGCTGAAAGGGCGCCGGCCGCACAGCTTGTCCGTGTGGTTGACCAGGATCTCGGCCCCGTAGGCGAAGTCCTTCACAGAATCCACTCTGACGCTGGCCACCTTGGCAATGACCCCTAGGATCAGCCTGTTGTTGGTCACCATCCTTTTAATGGCCGCCTCGTCGCTAGAAAGTACCGGCAAGATGTCAGGTATCAGGTGAGCAACTTTGTTGTCCCCCAAGTATATACCGAAATGTGTGAAGAGGGTGCGGGGGACCTCCAGCAGATCCCCCCTCCTGTACACCAAGATGTCATATTCGGGCTCCTTGTCGTCTTCAACTTTGCTAGCAATGAAAAACAAACTCAGGAGCTCAAGAGGGGACATTGTGCCTAATGTGGGAAACTGTTTTACACCTACCTGTTTTATTCCAAGAGCGGTGGGAGGGGCCAGGGGATTATAGGGTTACATGCAACAAGAGTTCTTCTTACAATCACATGTTTATAGAGAACTCTTGGATTCCTCAAAGACTAATTCCAGGCTTTGTTCTCTGCTTAATGCGTGTCGACTTGCCAATAAACCGGTTTGAAAGTATGAATGAAAACGGCACAGACTTCTCATGTCGTTAATCGCCCCCTTGGTTAATGCCGCAGTGAGTAGAGCATTCAGTTTACTCAATGCGTCAGAATAAGATGCAGCTATTTTCAGAATGTGCTCCAGTAAGCAGTGTATTGAGTACAAATATGATTAAATGAACACTTGTACAGTTACATAGGCAGTTAAAGCCGATATACCATCTTATTGCCAGGTTCAAAACCCAAGAAGAATTAATGTGGTGTTTTCATAAACAGGTTCAGAACAACTGTCCCCAATTTGTTTGAATCATGCATGGTGTCAGCGGTCTAGTATAACAAGTACAGTAGCTCTTTAAAGGGTCACTGATGCTGGAATCTTGGCAAAGTTTAAGAATAATATGTTCTTTTTGTTACCTAGAAAACAAGCAGACCAGAGAAACCTATTCTGGAACACGTTTAAGTGACAGTTGTAAGTAATGGTGACTGACTGATTTAAATAAAAACCAGGTGTAAGTAAACTATTTATACAATCAACTAAAATAATCACGATTACTGTGATTACTGAAAAAGTTAATAGAACTTTAATTGAATATTAAAATATGTATAAAGTAAAACAAAAAAATGTTCATACAAAACGTACTAGATCATTGGTATGTATTGAAATTATGTAAGTTTGTAGATTGTTTGACACCCTCGGTTTTAGCCTGAATTTCACCATTACAGCTGGAATAATCTCTAGTTTATGCCATATTCTTTATGCCAAAAAGAATGTTTTTGCCAATGGACTATTTTTAGATCATAATCCCCTTTTCCGAAAATGGATTTAGAGATGAAATCTGCTTCGTGTGGATTTATAAGCAACGGCGTGTGTTTCCGTTTTTATGAGACGAAATTAGCCAATCTAAGTACATGCTTGCATAATATGCAGCATTTTACTGTAAGACATGGAAACCAACACTTTTTTTTCTTGATTTCTTTATTAATATGTAAAAGTATTAAAATCTAAGTATAAATGTGTTACATATTTAAACAAACAGAGATACTGTACATAAACCAACAAGATATGCAAATATTTATTCCTTCAAGGCTACTAACAGTTAACGTGGACTTACACAGTAAGTTAAAACAAACAGCGGAGATCTATATCCATCACTGAAGCGGGTGGCTCCCGTTTGAGCGGGACGCTCCCAGTGTTCGGACTCCGCACATCAGCCAGCCATCCAGAGGGCAAAGGGAATGAGGATGCTGGGCAGAGTCGTGGAGGGAGCCAGTCCCAGGCACGCAATGGACATCATCCCCAGCAGGGCGGCGAGCAGGACGCTCCTCTGGTCGCGGACAATCGATTTCAGGCCATCGCAGAACTGCAGGGTGCAGAAGCGATATTTCCAGTAACCGCCTTTTCCACTTAACCATAAAAATACAATGAAATTATGCACAAAAACAACACCGCCCCCAACACACATCATTTTTAAGGATGCGGATGACAATTAAGTCACGATTTGTTTTAATAATGTTGGTTGATGCATGCGTGATTATCGGATATATGGCATAAAAATGTGAGTTTTTAATTGATTGATTTTAACTTCTTTGCCCCATTCACAAATGCAGCATAGCTTCTATGTCTTTCATAAATTATTTGCACCGAAAGGCTGAAAACTATGAATGCCTGTGACACTATGGATTTGACTTATTATTCCAGTCGTCATCTATATATTGTTAGAATATAGACTAGTATAGGTTATTGTATGACAGATTGCGCCGTTACCTTATCCGTTTGTAGGCTGATAGGAGAGCTGTATCTGCAATACGTTACAAAATGTTCACAGTTATTCCAAAGCAGACTGTACGGTATGACTCCAATCAGTTTTTCAGCTCTCCTCGCAACCTCTTCGTTGGGTAAAGGCGGCCTCTTCATTGTATTATCCATGTCATTGACTAAGATGTTTGATCCGTAAGCAAAATCTTCAACCGTGTCAACGCGAATGGTGGCATTCTTGGAAATCACACCCCAGAGCAGCCTCTTGTTCGTGACAACTTTTTTAATCTGGCATTTGTCACTCGTAAATACGGGCAGGATGTCAGGCATGAGATGCGCGACTTTGTTGTCACCCAAGTAAATTCCGAAGTGAATGAACAGGGTCCGAGGGACCTCAAGCAGATCGCCCCTCTGGAGGGAGAGTGTCTGGCAGTTATTGGTGCGGGGTTCTTCCTTCTGCGTAATGAATTTAAAAATGTTCAGATTTGAGAGTACCAAAACCTTACCAATAATAAACGTCAGCGAGTCAAACATTTTGCTATGTTTCCAAGTAAGTGCGGCTACTTCATTCAAGGCTTTTATCCGATGGAATATAAGGAGGGTCGGGATTACATCATGCGTCTCCCAGAGATACGATTGGTTTACAAGAGTCTGTATTTTCAAAGAAAGTTTAGCTGTGCGCTTCTTAATAATGACGTTTATGTGTACAAACACCGTAGCATGGGAATTGGAGATGAATTTCAACTGAAAAAAAATTCATTGACACATTTCAGCTAAATATACTATAGTGATACTGGTCGATCGCATTTCAAATTGTTTCATGGGATTTGGATGCATTCAGCAGGGCTACAAACACAAATTTAATGGTACACATGTGCGTAGCCTAGTTGAAAATTCGAAATAAACGGTGATATTATGATGTCGTGCAGTCATAATCAACTGTACTTTTTATATGGTGTATGGGTTAACAATGCAGCCTAAAAGCTCTGTTACATAATTAGCCTAATTTATTCATTTTTAATTTGAAGTATTTATGAACTTTGTGACTGTTTTTTCCAGGATCAATAGATTGCCCTCACAGAAGCCCTTTGTAAAACAAGTCATTACATTTAGCATAATGGCAAAACATTCCGTAGGTAGGGGTTCTCCAATCTGAAAATAGTAATGGACGTTTCTTAATTTTTACTGGTGCATTTATGGCGAGAATGAGTAGCATGATTCATTTCAGGACCGTTGAGAGTCTGTATGGTTTTTACCGTACTCAAAATTGGATTAGGAAATGGAAATCTTGACAGCAAGCCGTAAGGGGAAAAAGACTAGTATCAAACACGGAAATTTTGAACATGTCGGAAGTAAAGGTATGGTACTACAATTGCATATTCCAGTATGGCAGCATTAGTAGATTCGGGGAGATTGTGAAGGTGAAGGTTTTTTTTTGTCTTGGGGTGAAGAAATAGCTGCTGGAAAGCCTATGACTGACTAATTAATTCTCTACATTGGAGACTAGACATCGTGCGCGGACTGACTAACCGCATCCTGCAGGACACACGCGGCGCAGCTCCTTGAACGTCTATGGTATTTCGCAGTGGCAGCACCTACATGCCAGAGACGCTTGGGGAGATGATGAATGGCCCTCGGCCCTGCGGTGCCGATCCCCGTCGTCCGTCGTAGGGACTTGGGGGAATGCATTGCTGTCTCCATGACAACGCCCCCTGATTAATCGGGATGCGGGGTGCGCATGGATAATGGCGCGGGGCTTCGCTCCCAGTGAATCTGCCCCACGGACAGACCGCTGACAGCAGAGACTGATGACCGTGGATGATTCCCCCTTCAGTGGATGCCAATTCGTTTTAAGCACCAGTAGACACAGCGCCCCCAAAACAATGCGCTAAAGACGGCGGTGTCGCGTATGAGAATTAATCATCTGACTGCAACCAAGTTTGCGTTCTCGTTTAAAAACAGATTCAGCCCCCCCTTTTTGCCTAAAATTATTAAACCATTCTGAATCTATTTTGCGATTTGTCCATTATTTTCGGGTACACCCCGCTCAGGGAAATTTCATCATATGGCGTCCTGCATTTCTTCAAGGAGCTGAACCCTCTTAAGGGTCAAATCCTTCAAACGTCCCTGGCATACGCTATTATTATGACGCATACGTTTATGCTTTTCTGTTGTTTTCCAGGCTTTGTCCTCACACTTTCAATACATTAACTTTTGTCATTAAATAGGTACGCCATTGCTGTATCTTTGTTGCGCACTTTCGGCTTCCATTGTTTGTAGGAAATATAGAAAGATACCAAGCCAAGATACCAAGTTTTCCAATGTAAACATTTGTCACAGATTTGCTAACACACTACTTAAGTGGGTAAATGAGAAGTTAGCGTCTCAGAGCAGTAGCACTTCACTTCGTTGTGCCGTGTTCATGAATGGATGGTGTGTCCCGGTACTGGCGCTAACTCGGACTCCTAAAAGCAGCCACGATTATCTGCCAGCAAACAGCTTTGATCCTCATCAGGTTTTACTAGCTTGTAAATCTTGAACTTTACTAATACGGCAACCATGCATCGCTTCCTCCTTCCCCGAGATCAAAGGGCATGACCTGCTGGCGGTGACCTTTCTTTCAGATATAAGCCGCTTTCCTTTGCGAGACTGAAGTTTATAGATGAATTAATATGCATTTTATGCCTGAATTAATATCGCTCTGAATAAGCAAACAGGAAGCGAGCGTGGCTGAAAGCAGACAGAATTCCAACGCCAAGACAAACGATGCTTGCAATAAATTAACGAGTTATTAATATTTATATAATGTGAATTTTAATATAGAATATTTTCTGTTTTCCCAGGCGTCTGGTCTATAGTCTGCAAATATTTCCATGACATTCGGTGAAAAAACGGCATTTTCACGTAGGCTATTAATTTGCATATTTGTTTGATGGATTTTAACACAAGATGACATATATTCGGTATATAGCTCTCAATAATTGCTGTGATTTCTCGGAAATGCTGTACTTGTTTTAAAATTAATCTGGACTCAGTCGTCACTGTGAAATGTAAAACGCTAATTACAGCTCGAAGCTAATTTCTTGCTAACAATAGCAGGTACTATCAGTCCGTTATCCATGGTTATAGAAGATAACTTAAGTCTTGATTAGAAACCTTGTTTTCACTGACCTATTTGTCCAAGGATGTCTGCGCAGAATTTGACATGATCTCGGGAGAATAAATGACTTGATAATCTCAAAGTTTTTAGATCCACTCATTCGAAAATAAAAAGCTCCATTCTTAGGGCGATAAATATATTTTGGAAGTCCTCACTGGAAATACAGCCACAAAACTATTCTAAACGTCTTGTATAAAATATTGCTTACTGTCTTTGCAATTTTTAAAAATGAGATATGATGTTCCTGTTAACTTGCTTTGCTGGGCACTATGGCCATTGGATTATAAAAATTACTTTGATCTGGTAGTTTAAAAGTTTAGAACTGCCGTTTAAGAGTTAAGCAGCAGGCAATGTTTATTTGGTATCTGTTTAGAGGATATCTGAAACCTCTTAATGTGGGCCTCCTAATTTAAGTTTGGACTTTTTCAAGCTTATGATAAAAACAACTAAACCAGATAACCTTTCTGTCTTGTGGGAACACGTCATTTGTTTAGAAAAGGGTTTTCCATGAAGATAAGTTGTCTTCTATAATTTGAAATGTATTTCCTGCTAAAAAAACATTAGTATTAATATCAGATTTTAATGAAGGAGTTAAATACTTTTCTTAAATGATTCATGCACAGCAAAGAAGGATTAATAAGGAAAAAGTCCTTACAGTACTCTGAAGTGTGATGTTTGCAGACACATTAATTGCAGATCAGTGTTTGCCTGCTGTGAGGTTGGAGTCAAACTTGGGTCAGCTTCCAGTCATGTCCAGGTCAACACACAAGTGTCCTGCTCATAACCCATCCAGCCAGAATTCCTGATGCTCCTCTCTATCTGTGGTATGTATAACAGGGGTCAGTTTGGGAACAGTAACCATTTGACGTTAGAAGGCATCATTAAAAGCCGCTAACCCAAATTTCATTTGGCACAGCCCTTTAATGCAGTCATTTATGTGTTTTACTGATGGTGTCCGAAACAAAAATAATGAATATATTTCAAAATGGATGACAGCAGACTCAGTTATTTTAAACGATGTCCTTGGTATAGAATGGATCACTTTAAATCCAATGCAAAGATTTTGAAGTCTGTAAAGTTTTTATAATAAAGCCATTATATAAAGCACTGTTTTTGTACTAAAATTCCAAAGTGGCATTGCGTTGGAAAATTCCTCAGTGCTATAGGTTGGAGTGTACCATAGACCATGCCCAGGAGGTTGGTGTGGGAGGGCAGGATTGCTGAACCATGTTTTCTTGTGTGCTTGTCCCTTCGGATATGAAGCTCTGCAGAAGTGAGATGCTGTTGTAACCTATGTAAGTGTAGCTGTGTTCATTTACAATCCCACACTGTATGTCTGATTTCACATTGCTGTGGTGTTGAAGGGCCGGGGCCTAAAGCAAACTGTCCTGTGTCTCATTTGTAGTTGAAATGCAAGAGTTGGACAAAGCTTGGCCCCGTATTAGCATTGACCCATTTGGCAGAAGCTATATTTGTCTTAATTCTGCATTATCGGGCTTCTCCTCTGTTTCAAAACAGCGTCTGGAAAGAACACTGTCTCCGGGGAGTCTGTTGTTAAGCTTTATCATTGAGTGTTTATCAAAGACTGGAATGTGGGATTCTCTCTGTGAGCTTGTAAATCTGCGTGTTGATAACGGGGATGGTGTTAGTGTGTTTGTGCCAAGCAAAAAAAAAACCAAGAGATGCTTGCTGAAGATGGCAGGACGTAGATCCTTCATTGTTGACCTGAATGAAATCGATTAAGAAATATGTAGAGAAAATGTGAGCGCAAATCAGTTGCATGTGTAGCAATAGCTGTGTGTCTAAATTTGCAACAAATGGCAACATCTTGGGGATGTTTTTTGTTAAAATATTTCCAGTTTATTGTAACATTACAATGTGCAATATATCATGTTCCTTTGATACATTCTAACCATCTCCACATTGCCACTTTGTAGAATTCTAGTTATACCAGGAAAAGCTTAAGACTGAAATCGCTCTTAAGGTTTGACTGGTGTAACCAAAATTCTATAAAGCCGCAATGTGGACGGACGGAAGACTGTAGTCGCTCTTGGCTTTTTTAAAGACCTTTTTAATTGCCTCTCTGCAGAGTAAGTAAATGTTATCAATAGGGCTGCCAGTTTGTTGGACGCCATATGGAATTTTACGCGTGTGGTGGGATCTGGTCCCGTTCTCCTGCCGGGGGCGGTTCACCAGGAGTTCATCTCTGTTCAGGTTCATTAACGAGGCACAGTTCAGCTCCAGGTCACCCACTAGCTATCTGCAGCGTGTCATCTCTTACATGCAGGCCGTGGCCGGGAGGCAAGAGCTGGTTTTATCTGCGCTACGAGATGGTCACAGAAATTATACATTATTAGCCTAATATAAATGTTTACGTCCATGTCAAAGCCAAAGAGATATTGCGTAATAAATGGAGGCAGCTTTCGGTATTGCTCTGACAACCCGGTCTTGTCGGGCAGTAAATATTTACGGTTATCGAAGGGCATGGACACGTGGATTGAGAAATCGCGAGAAGTACAGTGCTGTGCAAAATGCTTAGGCGGCGAAAGAAAATGATTACATGTTCTTCATGTCGGCTTAAAACGATGCTGTAGTGTTTTAGCTTAGCCGTCCCGAAATCTCTGCTAAAGTCATCCCATTATTTCCAGCAGCCATACCAATTCACCCATGTATTTTTTGACTCGACCACTAGCACACCTGGTTTAACTAATGAAAATCTCATTTACCTTTTAGCTAATTAAGTTAATTAATCAAGTGATCTGTCGTTGAAATGTAACAAACATCTAGAATGGCTGGAGTGCCCCTGAGATGAGGTTTGGGAACTGAAGCAGCACTCTATCTATCTAGATCTATGTATCTAGATCTATCTATCTATCGACTTATAACTTCTTAATGAGACAGTATCATGCTTGAAATCTTTATTTATTCAGTTTCCTTAAAAAGGCCATCATTGATGTGATTTTATTATGACTGCGTATGCTAAAGTGACCGTATTTCAGAGGACGCAAAGAGAGATGTCAAAGCAATGCAATTATGCAGACGGAAAGTACTCTGAATGTAGGAAGCGAAGGTCAACATGAAGCAATTGTGAAAACCTGGCCATTTTTAGGTCCCAAAATGAGAGGACAAGTCCATGGTCACCCTACTGCGTACCTAAAGGCTTGGTGAAACCAGCTGAGACTGCAGATCTTATCGTCAATTTGAATGAAAATACCTGAACGAGTCTAGTGATTTATTTTTGCTGCACTGCCTCAGTCTAAAGAGCCTGTATTGGAATTTCATGGCTGCTAAATCCTTCAACTATATCGGCCTTCATCTTAACTGTGTTAATTCGATGCACCAGCCTCATGCAAAGCCACGGTCAAGTCCCACTGCGGGGCTGGTTGTGCCGCAGCATTTCACGGCCCCGTCCATCCCGTTTTGTCCCAAAAGAGTTCTCAGACAGCTACCCGCCTAGCGAGGCCTTTATGGGAACCTCAATGAGCACACATTTCCCTGTCCAGTCCTCTGCTGGCCTCCTTGTTCCTTGTTACCGGGTCTGGGCAAAGACCTCAACCCGTGTAACAATCCGGCTCACATTAGCATTGCTGGGCTTCAGGCGCCACTCAGAGGGCCTGAAAAGCCGCTGAAAGGCCCGTTGCTGCTTTGTTCCTATTCTTCCTTTGACAATCACCCTGGACCCACAGCAGAAATACTACTTCCTCCGGTAGTATTTAAAAATTTCACAGCTTGTTTGTGTGCGTGAAATACGAGTATTAAAACAAACTGAAGATAACGGGGTCTAGATCAAATTTTAATCAACATGCTTTGTTTGGCCGTTGGTGTTTCACAAGGACGTCGTCCTTATGAAAAAGAAGCTTGGTTCTGGAGCTGGAGTTTACAAAACATTCTGTTACTTCTTCTTAAACACATTCATCTTGTGAAAGGTCTTTAGAAGTGTTTTTTTTTTTATTCCCAGCCAGTAAGTCTGAGCTTTTCTGCTGGATTTATCAAGAAGAAATAGCTCAAACCAAATTAGACTGTCAGTAAGCAAGTAAAAGTACAAAAAAACGACACATGCTGAGTTCTGTGATCTTTGGTTCCTCCTGCTTTATTCCTCCAGTTGATTACTGCTGAGATGTAAGAGCTCCCACTAGTGGTTGTGTTTTTAAACAGCAGTGAAAGTGTTCTGGGCGTTGTTGATATTTCTGCTTTACTGACAGTGAGTGAAACACACAGCGAGAAAGTTCATACTCACGTGTTATGTTACGTCTGTTGCTTTAGCAATAAAGAAATTTCGCAAGTGCACCAGGCACCAGCTAATCAATCAATCAATCTATCTATCTATCATAGGGCATGCATGCGCATACACACACACACACACACACACACACACAAACACACACACACACACACTCTACGCAATTTAGAGACACCCACCTACCCCTAAATTGTAAGAAGGAACCAATACAAGTGCAGACTGAATGTGCAGGTTTTACAAACTGAGATGGGATTTGAACCCACAGCTTCATACCACCCACTGACAGACTTCGCCACTTCAAGCTGAACTGAGATAGGATTTGAACCCACAGCTCCATACCACCCACTGACGGACTCTGCCACTTCAAGCTGAGCTGAGATGGGATTTGAACCCACAGCTCCATACCACCCACTCTCGGGCTCCGCCACTCCAAGCTGAGCTGAGATGGGATTTGAACCCACAGCTCCATACCACCCACTGACGGGCTCCGCCACTCAAAGCTGAAGCTGCCAAGCTAAACTGATAGAGTTGGTTGCGACATCTGGAAGGGAAACAAGATGCATACAGGAAACTATGTGTAAATAGCTGGAGGGTAACTGGATGTATTTACCATGAGTCAGGCTTACCTCAATTAAGAGTGCAGTGTCACCACTGTGTGGACATTTGTCGGACATCATTTCTATACAGAACATATCTGTGTCAGCATGAATTAAATCTTCTGAAGGACAGCAGGAATCACCCCCATGATGTAAAATTTAAACTGCTGGAGTGAAGCTCAGCAATGAAATTTGCTGGGGGTGGGGGGCACTGGCAGTGAAGCTTGCCAATGGCACCCCCCAGCCTTTGACCAGTCCTGCATCTGAAGGCTTGCTTAAGTCCCGCGACTGCACTGGACGTACTACCTCAACAAACAAAACATCCAATAAATCAAAACGTATATGGTAGTATTGCTCAAATACCAGTAGCTTAGTAACCGATTAGGTTTCTTGCCTCAATGCACTGTGGCTTTCAAATGACTCTTAACTGCAGTATTGGCTCAGGAATGACCAGCAAAACGTCAAGGAATTAAATGCGACTTATCGAACCGCCACTAGTTTGTTGGGCTTTTTGTTGGCTCTGACCCCGTTTTGTCTCACTGCACAACAAACAGGGCGGCTAATCAGTGTTCCTCAAACAGTGAGTAAGAGGGGCACAGAGTCAAAGTGATGCGGAGGTTGGGTCGGCCGTTGCTTCATGTTTACACATCAGCCATTATCTGTGTCTGAACTCGGACCTTGGTTAGATAAATGGCCTGAGTCCTGCAGAGGTCCTCACTCTCATTCGAGCTATCCAGTGGAGGGTGCCTGAAGAAAATGGCTCACCTACTAACACACAGCGCCCTGCTCTTACTTCTCATATTTCCCATGTCGTCTGTCGTAAGTAATCTCTGTATCGGTATCCAGCGGACAATCCTGGCTTGTCGTTCTTCCGATCTCTGACCATCTCATTAAATATTTTCATATCTTCTGCTTTTTGTATGTCAGGAAATGAGGGGAGATTTTGATTCATGCGCCCCAGTGGACGGCTTTGTGAGTATCTCCACGTATCTCTAAATACACATACTATTTTTCTATTTCCCCGAGTCACAATCTCTCATTTGGACTGTATCAATATCAACTATATCAATTTAAGCATTAAAAAAAGATGCAGCATGTATTTCATCAGATTTCCTTGTTGTTAATTTTGTTCCAAACAGGGTACATACTGCCCCACCACATGTGGCGTCGCTGATTATCTGAACAGGTACAAGCCTGTGGTTGACAGGGACCTTAATGATCTTGAGTATTTACTGGAGGAAATATCAAACCAAACAAAGGGGGCACAAGACAAAGTGACTTACATGAGAGACTCAGCTACCGTAGCAAAGAAATCCAACGATCCAGGTAGGAAAGAGTTTTGTTTCTGCTTATTTACATTCAATTATATCTATTGAATACATATATGTATATAGAGAAATTGATTTTAGTGCGATTTGTTTACAGATGTTTACATTAAAAAGTCAACAAACATGTTGGACGATATTTTGAGATTCGAAAAAAGTATAATTTCCCAGGAATCCCAAATATAGTAAGTAATATCTTTAGCTGATAATATGGAATGCATTTTTTTATTATGCTAAAAGCTATCTTATAGATGGCACCTTGTTATATTAAAAGCTTAGAATTTTTTAAGAAGCTTAAGTTTTTTTTGTTTTTTTTTTTATCCTAAAAAAGACAATGAACCAAAAGCACAAAAGTCAGTTTTCCTCTTTCCCATTCTCTCCTTAGTAAGCTTCAGGAATCGATTGACTCCAATGAGAAAAGGATGCTTCAGCTGAAGCAGATGATCCTCAACCTGGAACAGATGTGCAAGCTTCCCTGTGAGGACACTGTCAAGATTCAGACCGTCACAGGCAAAGGTGAGCCGCAACACCAAGACACATTAAAAGTCCCTCAGATCAGTGTTTGTCAGCCCAGTTCTTGGATGCCACTATACAGTATACATTTTTTGCTCCCTACCAGCTCCCAGAACATCTGTACCACATATTCCTGGCTCTTGATTGGTTGAGAGTTGGGAGGAAGCAAAGATTCTGAAGTCTGGGAGTCCCTGAGAACTGGCTTAACAAACACTGGCTTAGATTAGTCTTCAAAAAATCCTGTTATACTTTACTCTTTGAAACTGGGAAGGAAAGTTGGGTATGCTGACTGAAAAAAATACCACCGAGAGGGAATGGAGAAAATTGTGCTTATGTTCTTGGTTTTGTGTCACCAGATTGTCAAGACGTTGCTAATAAAGGTGGCAGGACTAGTGGCCTGTATTTCATCAAGCCCCTGAAGGCCAAAGAACAGTTTCTGGTTTACTGTGAGATGGACAACAATGGGAATGGCTGGACGGTGTTCCAGAGGGTAAGCACCTCTTCCTGCAGACTTCCTTCCTGCAGGACGCAGTGCCTTGCGATGCCCAGGAGGCTTCAGGCTCCTGTGTTGTCTCCTCAGAGGCGCGATGGCAGCGTTGACTTCTCCCGGCCCTGGATCCCGTACAAGGAGGGCTTTGGCTACCTATCCCCGGACGACACCACCGAGTTCTGGCTGGGCAACGAGAAGATGCACCTAATTACTTCACAGTCTACTATTCCATATGTGCTCAGGATAGAGATGACAGACTGGGAGGGAAACAAAAAGTAAATACACTTTAAATTGTTAAACGTTTTACTAACCAAAAAAAGTAACCACTTAGAGTGTATTTTATGTTGGTATTGGTGAACAGAAGCTCATAGTTTGCTAACCGATCACAACAAAAATATTTACTTTTTATGTGATGATGAGTCATACTAGATGCGTTGTTGTGCAAGTGACACCTCTGGCCAATTATGTAACAGTACCTTTGGGCTAAGGGAATACAGGTCCTCGTCGACTTACGACCTATCCAATTCACGACCAATCGACTTTACGACCATGATCGCAGCTCGTATGTCTGGCAGCGCAAATGTTGTCCAGCTGGGTGTATGACAGTTTGTTTTGCAAATATTAAACCAGTTGTGCTGGTAATGCAGTGTTATACTTAAACCTGACAAATGTAAAAATAAGAAGCAAAATGGTGTAGAGATGATACAAATGTAAAGAAACCATGAAAATAACAAAAATACAATAATGTCTAACAAAAAATGCGTAAAAAGGACGAAAAATTAAATAAAAAAAAGGTTGAATTTTTATTAGTACAAAGTACTGTACTGTACTTGGACGTTGGTGATACTGTACAATGGATATGGTACAGTATCACAATAATGAACAAAGAAAGTTAAGATGTAGTGCAGAAAATTATGATGTATAACAATAATGAACAGAGAAAAGTATGATATATAACAATACATAATGAATAAAGAAAATTATGATAAGGTATGACTTAAAGATTTTTATAATAATACATTAATGTACAGTAGGCTATACAAATGCGACTTACGACCAAATGGTGTTACGACCAGTCAATCGTAACCAATCATGTCGACAACAACCTGTAGATCAGGGAATGTGTGTTGTCCACAGGGACACATTAACATGGTCAGAGGCCCCAAGACTATATGCGATGTCAGAAGCCCCCATACTATTTTCTATGATGCTGTAATTCACAGCCACAATGGTTACGATATTAAACCTTTTCAATTTTATTAAACATTAGTTAGGTTAGTTGAAGTTCAGTCTTAGTGGAGGCCTCTGGGCATCAGCCTCTGCTGCTCCATACCTTTCCAGTAGTGATTAACAAAATGACACTTCATGAACCATTTGCTGTATTTTTTGACCCCACTAGATGGTGCTCTTGGGTTGCTTTTGGGGCATGCTCTGTGTCATTTTTTTGACCATAGAGCACCATCAAGTAACATCCACTAAAACAGCAAATAGTTCATGACGCTACATCTCGTCCATCACTACTTTCCAGGTATGCAGATTACGCCAGCTTCAAAGTGGGCCCTGAGGTAGACAACTACCGGCTGATCTACGCCTACCACTTTGGAGGAGATGCGGGCGACGCGTTCGACGGCTTTGACTTTGGTGACGACCCCAGCGACAAAATCTTCACCTCTCACAACGGGATGCAGTTCAGTACCAGCGACCGGGACAACGACAAGTATGATGGGAACTGTGCAACACAGGATGGCTCAGGCTGGTGGATGAACCGCTGCCATGCTGCACACCTCAATGGCAAATACTACCAAGGTAAAGACCTCACAGCTACTGAGCTCCATGCTCCTCACAGTCAAATCTGTGCTGCTCGCCTGGGTGATGGACCCTGTTGCCATGGCAACATTTCATTCCCTCATTTTGCTATCATTAATTTTATTTCAAACTTTTTTTTTCAAACCAAAAGGTGGAAAGTATACTGCAGAACAAGCTGGACCACATGGTTTCGACAACGGCATCATCTGGGCGACATGGCACAGCCGGTGGTATTCCATGAAAGAGACCACCATGAAGATCATCCCTATCAACAGGATGGGCTCACTTGGCCAGCAGACCACCGGGGTCAAACAAATGGGTGGCATTGGGGACATTTGAAGGACACTTTCCAAACACCTAGCTGCGTTTGTGATGCCATACTCCGGCATTGGTCACTGAGGGAAGATATATGCCAGGGATTTAGTCAAATCGATTGACTGGAGGCCACTTGACAACTTGACAAATAAATTTTTTGTGCACCATGTGTTAAGTCTTGTAGGGTCATTCGTTATCAAGTGTTTGAGTCATTGATTGTCGAACACATATGAACAAGGGGGGCCCATGAGGGAATCTAAATTCATATCAATTTGTCTGCTGGGTTTTGATATAACCTTTTGTTTTAAAAATCAAGGAATAATTCAGGCTTCTAATAATGAAGTTTTACAGTATCTGTTTCCATTAAATTATTTGTAGGTAATTTTTCGCATTTGTATGTCATTCAGTGATTTGTACATATTTTTTTCTTTATCATTCAGTGCTATGTTCTTAATGACACTCCACCCAGGTTCAGCAGTCTATGGTTTGAGTGGTATGTTGGTAATGAAGCCTTCAGAGGCTTGGAAGGCTAACAGACCAGGACATGGGGAGTGTAGAAGAGGATGCCAGTTTACTGAGAGGCTAACCAGCTATGGAAGAACTAGCAATTAGAGGTTGGAAGTTCAGGCCAATAAAGTACAAATCCAGATCAAGATTTTGTTTCAACCAATCATCTGAGTACTCCGTGAATGTGACTTTTTATGCTCAACTGGTTGGTCGAAGCAAAATCTTGGTCTGGATTTGAATTTGAATCATCAATTAAGTTGTGGAAAAAAAAATTAAATTGTTGCCCCTCCATTAAAAAAGTCTAAGAGAAAAGCTACAAAAACAGTGACCTTTAGACCAGGATTGGGGAATTTTATACACTCTCCGCAAAGGGCCAGTGTGTATGCAGGTTTTTGGATAACCTTCAGCTGACCAAACCCAGGTGTGAGGACTCTTCAACCAATCAGTCATCTAATTAGGGAGTTTCAGTGAAAACCCACATACTCACCAGCCCTTTTTGGGTATGATTGGCCATCTCTAATTTAGACACACATTCAGGATTGTTTGATACTTCGGAGAAGGAATTTTTGTCCCATTGGTTCTTGGTTACATCAGTTTAGTGACTGTAGTCTGAATCTTATTGGACCAAACTAATTTTATAAAGCCATTACACACCAGTATTGATATCAATGTTCTATAGAATATTTAGCTAAAATCACCCACTGTCCACTCCACCCTAAAGATCCTTTATTGATAATCAATGGTGCAAGTTATGTAACTGGTTACATAGCAAAGTCAATATTAACCGGCTTTGGTACACTGCTGGGTCAGCCAGAAGAGAAGGCCATTGCATTGAATTATTTCTTCACACACCAATGACTGTTTGAGTACACAATGGAGAAGACCAGCTGATTCAGTGCATAAAAAAAATAATTAATTGCAAAAAAATATCGGGGGTGGTAGGCAAATCAAACCCCGCCCCCGCTCTGATCGGACCCTGACGTTCACATGTTCTTCCCGTCTCGTGTGGGTAGCTCCACGTGAATATCACGTGTGCGTGCATGTGCCTCCTGATGGGCTGGAATCCCATTCGGGATTTACCGCTGCCCTGTGCTGCTTCATAGGCTCCAGGCCAGTCCCTGTCACTGAAAAAACTGATAACCATATTTACTTTATTGTATTCTAGTAAACGATCAATAGGAACCCAGTTAGCTCAATGAGACTATGAAGCTGCATAGTGATGTCGACGGTAAGCAGCAGAAATGCAGGGAACAGAGGGAAAACATGCAAACTCAACTCACACATAAGTCATGCAGGATTTGAACTCCCTACCTCTGGAAGTGTGGGAGCAGTACTGCTATCTATTAAACCACCATGTATCGATATTTTGTTTGCGATTATTGTCATCTAACGATGATGGATGGCCAGTGATGGGCTAAAATATTAATGGGTCCTCTCCTCACGCCAGAGTGAGAGTAACACTGGAGTAGCTGTGCGAGAGATTTATCGGAATGAGATGCCAGCAAGGAGTGATCTTGGCAGCGTGTAGCACGCTTGTATCACTCGGAGGCTACCGTGATTTCTTTTTACTTAACCACCGTTTCGCTTAGCAACTTGGATGTCATAATTGAATGCAGAAGCTAAATAAGGTGAGGTTGTTAATATATGTATATAATAATTGACAGGCTGTTTATCAGACCACAAAGCAAAGAAAGCTGGTCAGATGCTGGGTTAACACACTGCTTTCTTTTATTTTGGCCTGAAATACCATACGTCAGTCTCTCTGCTCATCAGAAAATTGCGGTATACTAGTAAATACCACTAACTGCTGGGCTGCTGGGCAAAATGACTTAACCTCCAATCCGTTTCTGGCTTAGTACAGTAAATGAGCAATAGCATAGAATTTTCTGTAGAGGTGACATTCTGTGACTGCTTGTGGGGGGAGGCTGTCAGGCGTCTGGAATCTATTGGCCCAAGACAGGGAACAACCCAGGAGGGGGTGTCACTCATCACAGGGCACACTCGCACACACACCTACAGGCAGTGTGGTAACTCTAATTAACCTCAGCACATTTTTGCACTGTGGGAGAAAGCAGGGGACTCCAAAGTGACACAGGGAGAACATGCAAAGAACCCTGTTGGGGACTCAAACTCAGGTCCCAGAGGTGTAAGGCAACAGTGTACCCTGTTTATGTTTTTAATCAATTAAAAATCAAATTTTAGCATTCAATCGCATAGTTTAATTAAGATGTAACTGCAGTGTGGTCAGTTTCCTGATATTTCCTGATATTCACTTAAATTAAAAGGTTTCACAGGATAAAGCTCCATTTGAAAGTACGAAAGATTATTACACTGGCAATACTTGTGACTAAAACAATTGTTCTGTACTGTAGAATAGAGATATATCCATCCATCCAACCCGCTTATCTTACTGGGTCGCAGGGGGTCCGGAGCCTATCCTGGAAGCCACGGGCACAAGGCAGAGAACAACCCTGGACTGTGGGGGAAAACCAGAGTACCTGGAGGAAACCCCACAATGACACGGGGAGAACATGAGGTCCCAGAGGTGTGAGGCAACAGTGCTAACCACCATGCCGCCCCCTAATAGAGATATATTTCCTTTTATATACATATTTCTCAAACCATATTCCAGCTCTTTACTTTCATCTTAACATCGTCGTCATCATTGTCAACAGTAAATTCAGACCAAATGAACTTACCATATGGCATCCTGGGCATTTTCCCGGTGGACGAACTGACCTTTGGGTCAGCAAAACTTATAGTAGGGGACCCCACTGATTCACAAAATTTATTGTGCTCCCCCCCCAGTCATGTGTCATGGATATGAATGTGTGGGTCGCTTGTCTGGAAAACAGTACAGGGCTGACTTTTAATCCCAGTCCAGCACTGTGCCAGAATGAATCTTATAAATCAAAGGCTTTTGCCACTAAGCAGCAGGCATGACTCAGTGTTTATCATGCGGCATAATAGTAGGAATGTTGAGCGTAACACTGTCAGTAAATCTGACTCATCACTTTGAGCGTTATCAGATACTCTCAAAATACCTCACAAATGTTAAATTTCATTTAGAACGGTGTTAATGATTCCAGAAAGTTTCTGTAACTCAGTCGTGTAACATTCCGCGTTCTCATGTGATCATGCTTCCAAACGAACTTGAAGAACTGGTGTACTTTGCCTGATAAACATTTGACCGCCCAACAACCCCCCTACTTGTGGTGAAACATGACAGGGTCCCAAAGTGGATGGTTAAACAGACACTTTGTACTCTTGCAAATGCTAGCAAATACCAACATGCAAACAAACAAACAAAAATCCAACATTACTCTGTTATTCCAATACAAGAATCAAAATTAAGTGAACCAGACATTCTCGATAGATCCTGTAACTAGTATAATCTTAAATTACTGATGAGATCAACCTTTATAATCCGTTTCGAAGGTTGCCATTTTCAACATATATTTTAATCACTTACTGAAATACAATACAATTATTATAGTTCGGTCCTCAATATATTTCCAAGTGACATATTTGTTTTATAAATAGGAGTGCTTCATAAATAAGGCTTATCTATTTGTGTTATTTATATGCAGTACATATAGATCAGTCTGTAGTATATTTACAAACAAATACATCAAATACAAATATACATTTCCTTTCAAAGCAGTGTACCCAGTACAAGATAAAGATATATTTTTTAGATTTTTTGTGTTTAAGGATGGACAACGTGTATGTAATGATTAATATCTACAACATTGTATGTAAATAGCCAAACATAAATCATATTACAAAATAGGTTGATGGGCTCAATACATCAATGATTAATACATTTTTTTTCCTCCTGAACAACAGGTGGCGCTCGTAATAGTTCCACGTATTTTGTCCCGGAAGTTGAGCCGGAAGTACTTCCTTGTTATGTTTTTTTCCACGCGTAGCGGCTCGCGCTTGCGTTTCTTTTGCAAAAGAATACAATAAAACGATTATATTTACGACGTTTTGTTAGACATCATTCACAATGGTTGAGGTAATATACATTTAACCAAACGACGCCCGAATATTTCTATGGTTATTCTGATTTAGGCTGCTCCGCTTTACCCGCGCAGCTGAAGGTTTATTCATATCTTGATGGCTGTAGTGAAAAATTGCGTAGCGTGCTGGCTTGTAAACATTAATTTCGGTTTAAAATATTTGGTTTATATATGGATATTTTGTAGTGTGATTAAGGATGTTGTGTTTTATTTAACTTGAATTTGAGTATTACTATTACAAGGGCCATAGGGGGTTAAAATGCTGCACTGTGTTTGGTTTTTGAGCAATAAAACACGGTTCAAAATTAACCTAATCTCGCGAGCCTCTACATTTGTGGCTTTGCAGGAGGTGCAGAAGCATTCCGTGCACACGCTGGTGTTTAGATCTCTGAAAAGGACGCACGACATGTTTGTGTCTGATCACGCCAAGCCCATTTCCATGGATGAAAAAAGGTCAGATGCCTTTCCATCACTTTACAAACAAACTTGTGAAAACTTAATTATAAAATGCATTGACAACCTTAAGATGGAACTGTAGAGAAACATGTTTGTTTGTGCGTTCTCTGTCCAATAGCCATAAGGTTAAGATGGCAGCCAAGTTACGTGCAGAGTACAGTGCAGTTCTGCACATGCCTGTCCTTAAAGAGGGGAAGGACCGAGTCTCCCACACATCTGACCAATATGAACATCAGAGCTACTCTCATCCTGGTGAGTATTATCCTGACCTGGGCTATGGGTATGTGCCTGTTGACATGAACTGAGATTAAGGCTTATCATTGGAAAATCAAGGCATCGGTTGGTGCATTTTATACAGAAGACATATGTAAAGTGCTAGACATCTTCTGTAACAATCTGCCTGTTCTAACCTTGACGTGAGTTACTTTTTTCCTAAGGTTCAGAGCCAGAGTATCTCATTACTGGAACACACCCATATCCATCAGGACCCGGTATGGCACCAACATCTGCTCTTACTCACATGTCTGTTTATTATCTAAATGTACAGTTTTATGGTATGTGTGTGATACACATGTGTTCTCTTCTGCTGCAGGTCTCGCCCTGACAGCAGATACTCAGATGCAGACGATGCCAAGCGAGGGTGGCATACAGTCCATGGCCCTTGCCCTGCCCCCTTCACAAGCAGGGTACAGTCTTGTTTGCTCTCCACATGTGCTTTGTCACATTTGCCAAGGAGCTCTCAAGGCCCTATTGTACATAGATGTATTGTTTTGAGGCATTGTTGCACGTCCACCCATCCATCCTTCTGTCCATCCATCTTCTAGCCATCCTGGTCAAGGTTGTGGGGAGGAGTAGTTCTATGACATTGTAAAGTTGAAATATCGTAACACCGGACATTGTGACCCAGAGAGTGTCTGTATTGTATTAGCCAAGAGCTGTTGATATATTGCAATTTTGACCAATCGGCATGATTCCCTGGAACTTATCTGCTATATAAATGGTTAAAAGCCTTGTCTGGATGACGACTTTTGGAATTCCCTTCTAATGTTCAGACAGCCTTCTAAGGAGCCGACATAGTGGCTTAGCGCTGGTCCCCGTCAGCGTGTGATTTGCTTTTGATACACAGGCAGGAGACCAGCCGCATGGCAGCCAGCGTTGCGGACATACATAGGCATGCCGGGGCTCCTGAGCGATCACAGCCGCCTTCACATGCCATGGTAAGATCATCTGGAAAACGAGACACTGCCAGAGCCTGAGTTAGATGTATATGTTAATTTACTTATTGTAGTTCCAGCTGTTTTATGGTATCGGTGATGTCCGTTGGCTGAATAACTCTTCTGTATTCTTGGTTTTGTGTGTCTAGTCTCTGTTGGAAGCAGGGGGCACAAAGTCCTCATCCTTAATGGCAAGGAAAGCCCCCACCATGCCCAAGCCACAGTGGCACCCCCCATGGAAGCTGTATAGAGTAAGACAGTTTGAGCTTTGCTTGTGGAGCCATCACTGGATCCTCATGGCTCACGTCGATTTGCACTTTACGTGCAAGCTGAGATGTATAAGAAGCCTGTAAAAACCTCTTCCGCAGGTTATCAGTGGTCATTTGGGGTGGGTGCGATCTATTGCAGTGGAACCAGGGAATCAGTGGTTCGTAACCGGGTCAGCTGACAGAACCATAAAGGCGAGTACTATGTCCTTGAGTCCGCTGGGAGTCGTCTTGTGGCTGAGGCTACCCTGCTTGAAGTTGTCGGGGGCCTCCTGACAGAATTTGTGCTCCTTTGGCAGATCTGGGACCTGGCAAGTGGAAAGCTGAAGCTTTCGCTCACCGGCCACATCAGCACCGTGCGTGGGGTGGCTGTCAGCTCCCGCAGCCCCTACCTGTTCTCCTGTGGAGAAGATAAGCAGGTCAAGTGCTGGGACCTGGAGTATAACAAGGTACACATACATCACCCTCCTATGGTTCCTGCCATCCAGTTGGAGCACTACAAAGGCACTGAATAATTCTTTGCATTTTTATTGTCTAGGTCATCAGGCACTACCACGGCCACCTAAGTGCTGTATATGATCTGGATCTGCACCCCACCATCGACGTGCTGGTGACTTGTAGCCGTGACTCGACTGCTAGGGTGAGATGTCTTTGCTGATTGTAAGCTTCCTTATGACTTTTTATGGATTTCAGTTTTTTTTTTGTTATATAGAGGTTGCTTTTAGCCCTTTGATTTTTCATATTGATTGTTCACAGTCTCACTTCATTGTAGCAACGCGGAACTTCTGACGAAATATTTTTGTATTGTCTGCTAGCATGCCCTAGTGACGGAGAGGTGTTTGTGTCGGTGTGTGTTGTTTGATCTGTTTTTGTTTATGAAGGTGTGGGATATCAGGACCAAGGCCAACGTGCACACACTTTCCGGGCACACTAACACGGTCGCCACCGTCAAGTGCCAGGGGGCAGAGCCTCAGATCATCACAGGTGAGGCTTGTCCTGTGCCCATACCCACCCACCCCACTGGCTGTCCTGTACAGCACTAGGTTGGTTCTACAATGTGACTTGGTGCATTAGATCACATTATTGGAGTGAATAATCAATTAGTTGTATCAATCTCCCACTTATCAAATAACTTTTATTTGGTCAGCCATCAGCTTTTTAGTTTGAGGTTGTTTTCATGCAATTGCTAACAATCAAGACAATAAAACAAAATACTTGTACTCTTTTAATTGAAACACTGAAACACACACGTACACTCAACTCTTGCAGTTTGTATTGGCCAATACTGTATACATGAGAACGCTTACAATTCACAATAATACTAAACATGTTTGATTTTTATCAGAATGTCAAGGTGCTAGATAGACTGACTTAAGGCAGCTATTTTGACCACCTTGCGTCTAACGATCAAGATGACGGGAGCGCGCTACAACTCCAGCAGAACTCATGATTTTCTCTGACAATGGAAATTTTTCTGTGACTGTGAAATCGCTTGAAAAGTCTTTAGGTGCAATACTGACATTATCCAGCTCCATTAACAGTTCAAGAGAATATGCATTTCAAAGTGGAAAATGTTACATATCATAACATTAAGTACAACTGCTTTAAACATCATCTTTAGCTAGCTAGCATAACTGACTTGCAGAGATGAGTCCTCTTAATCCGGGGAGCCAGCGTGCTTCCTCTTCAGATGCTCGTGCATAGAGGATGCGCTCCCACGCAGTCTATGGTCAGCTTTACAAATTGTGCAATTGATAACCCTTTTTTCAGAGTTAAGTGTGAAATGCTCCCATACTTTGGGTTTTTTTGTTTTTGAAGCTACCATTGCTCTTTGGTTGACTTCTATGTAGTGGGTGGTAATATCAAAACATTTCAAGTTAGCATGAGAAACACACATGATGACATCATCAAATAAATGGCTATTGAATTAGTTGGCAATGTATTTAGTAATTTTAGTTGACTAATTCGATTAATCGTTGCACCTCTAATTTAGCGCTGTCCGCATGTGATCTGATCACCCAGGATATGTTTTAAAGCCAGGTGTAAACAGCGCCTTGGCACATTTGGATGCCAGACGTCTCGTTGGACCGCTGGGAACATGCATGCCCTGTAGTGTGTGGTCCTCACGGGCCATTTTTTCTTTTTTTGTTGTAGGCAGTCATGACACGACCATCAGACTGTGGGACCTCATCGCGGGCAAGACCCGCACCACCTTGACCAATCACAAGAAGTCTGTCCGATCTCTCGTTTTGCACCCCAGACTGTAAGTAACTCACTACATTCCTCTGCAGTGCAAAGGCATAGCGATAAAAATGCATTGATCAAATTACACTCTACTTAACCTGTTTAGTGCAAAATGTACACAAATGCCCCAAGCTTTCAATGTGATTCTTGACCTTCCGACATGCTCTTGTGTGCCAGAGTGTACCATCCTGTTTCTCCATGCTCATTACAGATACACCTTCGCCTCTGGTTCACCTGACAACATCAAGCAGTGGAAGTTCCCAGATGGGAACTTCATCCAGAACCTCTCTGGCCACAACGCCATTATCAACACCTTGGCCGTCAACTCCGACGGAGTGCTGGTGTCTGGAGGTAACAAAGCCAAGGCTTCGCAGTCCGTGCGCCGTATGTCCTGTTAGACCGAGTTGGTTGTTGCCTTGAATATTTAATTTTAAAACAAAAAAGTATTTCCATTATTAAGTGTTAAATGTGTTTCTCCGTGTTAGCATAGCCGCGTTAGCCGTAGCAGTAAAAAAACGCTTGAAAATGCTTGATTACTGTGAGTAGTAGTTTGTTTATAAGCTTACTTTAAACTTTTGGAATTGAGGTCAACGCTGGATTCTTCTTTAGCGGTTCTGTTGAGTGGCACGTCGCGCATCCTGTTGTTGCGTTTGGGAGGTGGGGGGCGCGCTTGTTCACAGCCTGCTGTTTCCCTGCAGCGGACAACGGCACCATCCACATGTGGGACTGGAGGACCGGCTATAATTTCCAGAGGATCCATGCTGCAGTACAGCCTGGGTCCCTGGACAGCGAGTCGGGCATCTTTGCCTGCATGTTTGACCACTCGGAGAGCCGGCTAATCACCGCTGAGGCCGACAAGACCATCAAAGTGTACCGGGAGGACGACACCGCGGTATGGCCCGTCCTGGCGGCTCTGTCACAGTTTTGATTTCTACGTTCTTTACACCGCCCTGGAATATTGCACGTCAGAATGCGCTGGGAAAGGTCTTGCATGCTCTAGCTGCCAGTGTTTCACTATTTTTTTTCTATTCTTCCTTACAGACTGAGGAGACGCACCCTGTCAGCTGGAAACCCGAGATCCTCAAGAGAAAGAGATTTTAGAATTTTACTGTATCGTGTTTTTTCTTTTCTTTTCTTTTTTATAAGTTTGCTTTGTTTAATTTCGGTATGGCCACTTTCCCAAACTTGTGCGACATTTTTGATTAATATCAGAACTTCAGTTCTTCTAGAATAATACAGATCATTTTCAGAAAGAACTACAATTTGTTTGCAAGACTGGACTTGTACTTAACTTCAGGTCTTCATAACTGGGCAGACATTGATATGAAATACATGTTTGGAAAATCCACTGCTTTTCTGCATGTAATTTTCACAAATTAAATTTCATTATGTTTTTGACAACTTGTTTTTTTATTCATTCGCTATTGAACAATAGCATATAATCAGATTGGCAGATTAATATACTTGGTTTAGGCTTTTTGTGCTGTACAATAAAGACTTGCCAGTCAAAAGTATTAACTTCATGACAATGTAGGGAAAAAAACAAGTCAATCTATCATGTTTTAATCAGTGGGAAACTGGTGCAATATAACACATGCTTTACCTAACAATAAATGTGTGGGAAAAGGGTAGGGACCATCTCTGGTGAGATGCAAACCATTGCTGCTCATCCCTGAGACCTTAATCCTAACTGTGTAATCTAATAATTATATGCCTATTGCATGCCCAATCAAATAGTCATTTTGCTTTGTAAGTAAAACAGTCGGGGGGGGGGGAGATAAAGATTTGTCACACGTTTATCTAAGCGAGTTTATGTGTAGTTATATATCTAGCCGCGGCGTCTGTTGTGTTTCAACAAATTTGGGTCTCAGTTTCAGCGCCTGCGATTTGCATCTGAAACACGCGCGTATAACGTTGCCACCAGCAGACGGCGACCAACAACAATCAAAGCGCCCCGCAGCTAATGAATTGTACTTTATAAACGTGGATGCTCGTAACTAGTAGTTGAGTACGCATTCTCTCGTATTTCTTTTATGTGCATTTGCGCTGTAGCAACACTATTGCCGCACGTATCGCTTCTAACGGTGAGTCCGTACTTTCGGACCAGTTATGCGGGTCCTTGTTTATAAAGTATAGGGACTCACTATCTGCACTGGAAACAATCAGGCAGACTTGGCGCTTTATTAGGTTCCCCCCGTAGTCCCAGGTAGGACCTCATTCTCTGTTTTTGCACTGTTGCCTCCAAGCTTTGTAGTGGGTGTTTGTAAGATGCTGGAAGCATTGCATTTCAAGAATCACTTGGAAAAAGCGTCATAACCGTTTTAATATTCAGCCGCACAGTAACTATTATATTTTATACATGTGTGCATTGTATTATTTATTACGGGTATATATTCTATTCGCAGACTGTGAAAAGAAGCAGGTGTAAGTAATAAACTGACAACTGTATGTGTCGTTAATCCCATGTACTATTTTAGAATAAAGTCAGTAGAATGCTTAGATTTTGAAAGTCTAGATTGACAGTTCTCTTGCTGCAAGCATAGTTCCATTATAGATACTATAGGCATAGAGAGTCGTTTTCTGTGATAGATTGTTTATGGGATTATTACCTTGGTCCGTGGCGTTTAAATCACATTATAAACTGCCCTGCGAGTCACGTGACATCGCCGACGCACTACAGTTCGGGTTGAGAGCTCGAGGCGTAATAGCCGGTCTGTGGATGGGAACACTTTTAAACATAATCCGTCTACGCGGAATTCAAGGGGGGAAATTAGCATCTTAAATGCGTAATTTGGAAATCTATACATCTTAAAACATGCAACTTTTTCTTGAGTAAACTTTGACAAGCCCGCAATCTATGGGATTTCTGTTAATCCCTGTATTTTGGAGATCTGGTGTGCTGAGACATGACTGTTTTATTTATTTTTTTTGTCGACCGGGCTTTATAAATTCTGAAACCTGCCATGTTTTTACGATGTCTTGGAAAAGATCGCACCATTACAGTGCTGCTACGTTTTTTTCTTCGGATCGCCGCAGTTTGGTTTATGTTCGAGGCGTCTTCTGCCCTGATGTATAACCTCAATCTCACAGTCGAGGAAGGGATGCCAGCTGGGACAATTGTGGGAGATTTGAGGGCTCTTTTACCCGAAAACACTTCAGGCAGTGGATTCTTTATATCGGAGAGCAGAGAATCGTACGTTTTTAAAGATCTGGATATAAATGGAAACACTGGTGTAATTGCAACCGCGGTGGTACTGGACAGAGAGAGCAGAGATAAGTATGAGTTTGTGGCAGCCACCTTCACTGGAGAGATGATAAAGGTAAGGATTGAGGTGCAGGATGTAAATGACCACTCCCCAGCTTTCAGTAGGGATACCATGGTTTTGAACATTTCTGAGCGGAGTCCCCCTGGAACCAGGTTTCATTTGGACGGTGCCCGTGATGAAGATGAGGGTGGGTTTGGGACCCAAGGGTACCGGATTATGGACAACACAGTTGTAGATTTGTTTAAGGTTGAGTGCGGAGGTGGGGGACAAAATTTGTTCAACCTGGATCTCATTTTGTCTGGCAAATTGGACAGAGAGATTAAGGATTTTTATTCCATTAATATTGAAGCATTTGATGGGGGCGTTCCATGTAAAACTGGTAGGCTGCTGGTGGAGATCCATGTTTTAGATGAGAATGATAACGCCCCAGTGTTCAGCCAAAGGAAATACCATGCACTCCTTTGGGAAAATGCGGCACTACTGACCTCAGTATGCCAAGTGTATGCTACAGACCAAGACCTTGGTAGGAATGGACAAGTGGTCTATGAGATCAGTCGCCGGCAAAGTGACCCAAGTGAGCTGTTTGTCATCGATAGTGCCACTGGGTTAATTCGGGTAAATAATCCACTGGACTATGAGAGCCAGCCATACCATGAGCTGATCGTCAGAGCTCGAGATAAAGGGTTCCAGCCAGAATACAGCAGCACACTGGTAGCTGTGACGGTTCTGGATATTAATGACAACAGGCCCACCATAAACATACTGTTCCTCAGTGAGTCTGGGGATGGGGAGGTCTCGGAGGGGGTCAGTATTGGCCATTACATAGCCAGGATCTCTGTGTATGACCCTGATCTGGGGGAGATCAACAGTGTCAGAGCTTCCCTTGAAGGCGGCGATGGGAAATTCACACTTAAACAATCAGATGAATTTGTTTTCTTCCTTTGCGTCAATGGTGAGTTGGATCGGGAGAAGTGTGACTTATACGAGCTTACGATTGTGGCCTCTGATTTTGGAGCTCCTACTCTGTTCAGTGAGAGGACCATCTTGCTCAAAGTGACCGACGAGAATGATTCTCCACCAGTGTTTGAGAAGCACCACTACATTGTACACATGTCAGAAGATGCATTTCCCGGTAGCAGTCTTCTGCACGTCCAAGCTGGAGACCTGGATGAAGGAGTCAATTCAGTCGTCCGTTATTCAATGATAAAACCTGACCAAGGCTTTCCGTTCCATATAGACTCTGAATCGGGACTCATTACTACAGAAACACCACTCGATCATGAGCAAGAAAGTGAGTTCCACTTCTTGGTAGTCGCAGTGGATAGTGGATCTCCACCCTTATCTTCTACGGCCAATGTGACAGTGTTTGTGGACGATATCAATGACAACAGGCCAGTTTTCGAGAAGCAAGTGTATAATGTATCGATTCCGGAACACTTGGCAGTCGGAAGCTGCATCCTTCAGGTAGGGCACTCTTCACTTCCTTCGGTTACAAAATGGCAACATTATATGGTTGATTGACGACTTGGGCATAAATGAGGCCCAGATTCATATAATTTTATATAAAACATAATAAGAATTGTCTGCATTGATTTATGCTAGGTGTCATTGAATGATATTGAGGAAGAGTGTAAATAAGGAGCTTTATGATTATTGATGAGATGATTGACATACTAATCCAGCCACAGTGAGACTCAGCGCTTCAGTTCACCCATTACTAACTGTGCAGTGGATTTCCTTCATCCTTGGACGGGGGGGGGNNNTCACCAGCCCCCCCTCGCCCCCTCACCCCCCCCCCCCCCCCCCCCCCCCCCCCCCCCCCCCCCCGCCCCCCCCCCAAGAAAAAATTCCATACCAACATAGATTAAAAGGTACAAGGACATTATGCATTTGTTTTAATTATGTTTTCCTTTTATTTACGTAAATGTACTATCGCCACAGAAAACTTCTCTGCAATGAAACAAAAGTCATACCTGTGATTTGTTTTTCCATTGGGGCTGCAAGTATATTATTGCGGATTAGTGCCAGGATGATATTGACTCAAAGCTGTACCTTGTCAAAAAATAATCTTGAACCAGCTCATAAACGGTATTATGCGTATGCATGCACACCATCGTGGCTATAATCTTTTCATCATTGAGAATTTACTTAAACGATTTACAACATACTTGTAAAACTATTCTTAGCCTATAATATTAACACTAGCTTGGGATAGTAAGCAGTCAGGCTGTGCAGCACCTTCTGACACGGCTGTTTATACAGAGAGGCCTTGACCTCCAGCAGTAAAACCTGTAACATTTGTCAGAGTAATAAATTCTACCATGAAGTCACTTCTGTGATTGTTTAACCAGTACGACTAACAAAGGAGGCCAGTTAGAATCACATGACACAAGACCATTGGTGAGATGGTAAAAAAAAATCAATCATTTGACACTTCAGCATGTTTTTCTAGGTTTTTAACTTAATTGAGATTTTGATATATTTAATGTTATTTACTTAAAATATTTCCATTATTACTAATGGCATACCAGTCTACAGCCTGTTCTTTGCAGTATTCACATCTCTGTGGATATCTCTCCTAAACTGCAAACTACAAAGGCAAAATTCGTAAGGACACTTTTTCAACCACTGCTTGTAAATGAGAGTATTGTGCAAACACTATTAGCTGTCCCACAGTTGAAACCATTCTCCACTGCAGGGCATTGTGAACAGTATAATTATCTTTTCATGGAATGACAATTAAACATGGCTTTTTATGTCATCGTCTCACGTCCCCAAAACTCTATTAGCCCCAGTGGCTGGTTTTGTCGACTGCAGTCAATAGTAGTGGCAACAGTGGTGAACTAGTGGGCTTTTGATGAATGACTGGTCTTGCATTCATTCTGATATCTGTAAGAAGCATCCATTCTGTGCATGTGACGCTTCACAGATGCCACTGTTCGTCATTGTTTACTCTACATTTGTATTTACGAAATAAGAAAGGTACATGAACCACATGGCTTTGCGTTAGGAGATCCATCCATCCAACATCCAGCTGCCAGTCCTAGACAGGATGGCAGGAACACTGAGAAATCTGCAGCTTTGCTGGCCTTCTGGATAATTTACATCGGCTTGACACATCCCTGAGTGGATTGCAAAGCCCTTAAATCTTTACTTACCTGTCCGGTGTCATTAGGGCATTGTCTATTTCTAGAAAGCTCAGTGACTTGACACGCCACAGAAAAAAAGAACAATTAGCTAAATTGATATAGCATGAAGTTACTGATTTGCTGACATCGACACTAAATTTTCCATAAGGTTGTTTTATATTTGAACGAATCGGTGCCTTGTTATAGCCATAACACTACTTTTAGTAAAATACATTGTTCAGTTTGGGTTTGACGTCACTGGCTTAGGTTACCTGTGCACCATTAACCCTATCTTTTCTGTGTTTTACTAAGGTCACCATAATCCTAAACTAGGAGTTTTTGGTCCAGGTTAACTTTTTAAGCATTGTGGGTTGACGTTTCATGATGATGATTTGAAGTAACATCATCACTCTAAACTCTGATCTAATCTCTGTCAGATTTATTGAAAGACTTATAGCTGCATGTTCGTTCCTCAATTAAGAAGTAATACCTGTGAATGGGGAAGGTCACTTTCCTCTGCGCAACTTCAAGCACCAAAGCCGGCTGGTGGCCTTTGGTGACCTGCATTTGACTGTAGCATGATGTAATGCCCCAACTTTGTCTTATCCTTTTTTTGACCTGTCACATACATGTTCCACCACTGCTTGTTTTTACAGCCGTGCCATAAATTGCTATTACGCGGTGGTGCTTTGCTGGAGACATCTGGCACTTTTGCTTATGATTGTTTTAAGATAACGACAGTTGTGCTATATGAAGCAAATTAGGTCATTCTCATATGAAGGTCATTGTTCGCAGGATCTTCCTATTTAATCCACATCTACTGCTGACACAGATGTATAATCAAGCACACAGTATGTAATCTCCTGCACAGGCATTACCAGAAGCAAGGGTGGCTGCTGTACGGCAGAGGTTAGTGACTTTCCACTTGGCACCAATACAGGTCGCCATCATCCCAAACAGTCTGCCACATTTCTGACCTGCTAGAGCAGCCCTGGTCAACTGCAAGTGAACTGACTGTGAAGTGGAAACATCTGGGAGCCAGTTCAGTTGGGGAAATGGTCGGTCACCCAAACAGCAATACCCAACCTGGATAGCAGCAAATCCCACCAGCAATGATCCAACATCTGATGGAAAACCTTCCCAGAAGAGAACAAGCTATTACAGCAGCAAGGGGCCAACCAATTTCATATGAATACCCTTGGTTTCATAATGAGATGTTGGACAACCTGGTATTCACATACTTTTGGCCATATAGTGTATGTGCCTTACAATACTGATATTGTTGTCAATAACTTCAGCAAACCAGATCTACCAGATATCAGGAGGTTGCTATCTCCAAAATATCTGGTATATAAAGGTACACCGTGAAATGCTAAAATCCTTGGTGTTTGAATCGGTAAAACTGGCTTATTGATCAATGTGGAAATGCTGCCTCCCCATCCAGGTGACTGCAATGGACACTGACGGCGATGCCTTTGGCACGGTGAGGTACTTCCTCCGCGGTGGCCTCCATCCCTATGACCGACGGCCTCCCTTCCGAGTTCATCCCAACACTGGCAGCGTGTGCATCTGCCATGATCTTGACAGAGATGCAGGGATGGTGGATTATAACATACTGGTCAGGGCTGAAGACCCGGTGGGCATTGTTTTGCGCACATCACAATAACACGTAATCGCTTGTATTGCCTCAGTATGAAGTCATATTGTTACGTCACTAAATGATCAAATAGTTAAAAACTGAACACTGAGAAGCTAAAGGGGTAAGAAAATCGAACAAAGCTTCACAAACCATTTGTTGTGTTTCTGACTCCATTAGATGGTGCTCTCCGTTCAGAAAAGGGCTCAAAGCATGCCCCAAAGCAAACCAAGAGCTCCATCTAGTGGAGTCAGAAAATACAGCAAATGGTTCATACACCTTTTTTGGCCATCACTAAAAATCACTTCCTTTTTCTGTCTCCAACAGGGTGGACTGAGTGCCGAAGTGTACGTTCACATTGAGATTGAGGACATCAATGACAATCGGCCCATTTTCAGCCCAGAGGTGTACACAGTGAGCATCAGCAGCTACACACCACCTGGCACCGACATCCTGAGTGTGTTCGCCACTGACCGGGATGATGGGACATTCGGCCGTATCTCTTATGACCTCCTTCCTGGGGATTTCTCCTATCTCTTCATGGTGGATCAGTCCTCAGGTAGGCAGATAGTTCCAATCATGCACAAGCAGAGACACATAACGTAGATAGGCAGAGTGTCCCGTTCATGCACAAGCAGAGATGCAACACACAGGTAGGCAGGGAATCCCAGTCATGCGCAAGCAGAGATGCAACACACAGGTAGGGAGGGAGTCCCAGTTATGCACTGGCAGAGATGCATCATACGGGTAGGCTGGGAATCCCAGTCATGCACAAGCAGAGATGCAACACATGGGTAGGCAGGGAGTCCCAGTCATGCACTGGCAGAGATGCATCATACGGGTAGGCCGGGAGTCCCAGTCATGCACAAGCAGAGATGCAACACACGGTTAGGCAGGGAGTCCCAGTCATGCACTGGCCGAGATACATCACACAGGTAAGTAGGGAGTCTCAGTCATGCATTCCTAGAGACTCGTCACGCTAAAACTTAAGTGATGTTTAGAGCCCCCCATTTACTTATAAGAGATCACCCACTTTTCTTACTGAATTTTCCACTTATTTACACTCACCTAAAGGATTATTAGGAACACCTGTTCAATTTCTCATTAATGGAACTATCTAATCAACCAATCACATGGCAGTTGCTTCAATGCATTTAGGGGTGTGGTCCTGGTCAAGACAATCTCCTG
>JABFDZ020000087.1:2341242-2357095 GCA_019775955.2 Pollimyrus isidori | reverse complement strand
TGTTTTTTTTAAATAAAAATATAAATTTTTTTTTTTTTTTTTTTTTTTTTTTTTTTTTCATTTCTTTTTTCTAGGTGTGGGTTTCTTTTTTTTTGTTTTTTTTTTGTGTCATACAACCCCCCCCCCCCCCCCCCCAAAAGGGGCAGGGTCATTCCAGATGTTCCTGTTGTCTACACGTTGTAGGTTGTAGGCATCTCAGACTAGCAGAGGACACACCACCCACGAGTCGAGGAGGTCAGACCGCCGCTGCTGGAGAGATCCGCGGGCGTCCAAACTACCATGACCCTGGACGCTTGGTCCCCTACCCAATCCCCAAAAGCAGGGTTGAGGGTCTATTCACCTCAGACCACCCTGACCCCCCCCCCCGCGTTACTAGCCCTCCGCCAACTTTCGCGTTCCATCCCCAGCTGCGGCACTTGGACGGCGAGATGGAGCGTGAACGCTGATCCGCACGGGGAGGACAAGTCACTAGTGCTATGCCGGTGCGGTACAAGAGGCAGCCAACGGCAGCCGCAGAGGGATGAGGGTGGAAGCATGAGCTGATGCAAACCACATGCAGGAGATTTCTGGTGGTGGTGAAGGAGGCCTGGGGGCTTTTTGGTCAGAAGCCCACCAGGGCCGGGTAGAGGGGGGCCTCGACATGAGAGACGGGTTGTCAATCTCCACGTTTGTGAGTCTTGCGCCTCTGGCAGCCCGGCCAACCCTAATGGAGACCTGCATGGCCATTAGCCCTCTATTTACATATACTTGTGAAAGGTCTCCTGAAGGCCACTGTGGAGAGGGAAATGCATCTGTCACCTATAGGACCCCAGCTTTTAAAGCAAGGGCTTTGCAGCTGAAGTCTGCGCCAGGTTTTTTAATTGGCCCGATGCTATCTGAAATTACTTAATTCTCCGCTGCTGTTTCCAATTTTCTGGTCAGATAAGACTTCCCCCAAAGACCACTTGGGCGGACAAGGTCGCAATCATAGAGCGAGTTGTCCAAAGATTCACGTCGGAATCTTAAATATAGTAGTTTTCCACGCACAATGGGGTCCTACCACACTGTCGGTGTTATACAATACAACAGTCATGACAGCTTGACTAGTTTGGAAAAGTCTTGGTTTTGAAACTCTAGGAAACATTCCAGTGTTTGATTAAGTCCAATATTTGCATTTTTAATTTTCCGAAGACGCTTTTGGTTTGAGAGTGAATTAGCTGTGACACTTGTTCAATGTGTGGGAGGGGTGTGCGTTGATCTGTTTATCTACACGACACACAAAAATAGACTCCACACAGTGGAAAAACTAGTGTGGTGTTGATGTCTCCAGATGTCTCCTGATTTTCAGATAGAGTATAAAAATTCTGAGGGTTTTTCTGCTTGTTTGTTCCCAATTATCATCTGTTTATCATCTGAGTTTTGCTGGGAAGTGGTCAGGGATCATCATTTGCATTAAAGTGAAAAATGTCTACAAAGCTAGAATTGCAAACGCGTGTCTTTGTGTGTGTGTGTGTGTGTGTGTGTGTACCACAGACGTGAACGGCGCTGTCAGGTACAGCCTTCTGACTGGCCCAGGGTCCCAATACTTCACCATAGACCCTAACACTGGGGAGATCTGCACGGCAGCCCGGTTGGACCGAGAGCTCCAGGAAAGTTTTCCACTCCTAGGTAAACTTCACTCTGGGGTCAGCCGGACTCCTTCCTCCATCTGTAACTATGCCGACTTCACCACCTCCCTGGAATCCTTGTGGTTGTAGGTTCAGATCCCGGGAGTGGGGGGGCAGGCAATGGGGTTGGAGGCAATAATCTGTAGGTAGCTGGTACCTTAACTTCAAGCAGCAAAGTTAATGAGTGAAATTATAGATAAGATGTGACTAGTCGCATTACCAGAAGACCTAAAGGCCCCGGAAAGTCCACTAGGATTTGCAATGGGGATGTTTGCACCGTGTTTGCATGTTTGGCTCATGTTAGCATTATTGCCGTGGTCCCACAGAAACTGATTCCACATTTACATAATTGAGCTTTAGAATGCAGCCCAAACGCTTTCCTTTGACATTTAATCCAATTTCACTGAGGTCACCTGCTGGCTTGTCACATCCGTTTCTGCCTCTGAGCTTAATAAAATATCTTGCATATTTTCAGTCCTCCCAATATCCATTTCCCAGCACTCAGCAGGAAGAAAGGCGGTTTCAACAAAACAAATTCTATTATAAAGAGTTAAATATATATCGATGTTGCTTTATTTTACCTCAGTTTTCTATTTCTAAGTTATGGTAAGAGAAATTGCAGCATTCAACATGAACCTGCTGATCACATATCTAAAATGTCTGATATTGCATCCACTTTTACGATGGAGGGCAGCTCAGTGATTAAGTAGCTGAAGTACTATAGGTTGTAGTTTGATTCCCACGCCTGGCTTTGTACGTGGAGTTCGCATTTCTCTCTGTGTGGCTGTGCTTATCCTCCTGCAGTCCAAAAATGTGTGATTACCTATGCTGGAGTTTCAAACTGCTCATTGAGTGTGATTGTGTGTGAGTGTCTGCACTGGCATCCCATCCTTGGGTTCTCTCCTCGTCTCCTCTGCATTCTGGGATAGACTCCAGGTGTACCGTGACCCTCTCCTGGATAAGTGGTTTCGGAAAATAGGTGGGCAGATGTTACGATGGAGAAGATAAACATGTAGGAGCTTTCACACATGGCAGCTGTTGGCGAATCGTTGCGTGCAGCTATCATGCTTTTAGGCTGTAGAAATAGGCAGAACTTTGAGTAAGATGTGCCAGTGAGCTGAGTATGCACAGTTTCTGCTTCTGGCTAGTTCTGGCTCGAGACAGTGGGACAGAGCCACTCTCTGGCACCACCACGGTCCTCTGCACTGTGCTCGACAACAACGACAACACACCCCACTTTCCCCGACCCACCGCCAAGGTCAGCGTGCCAGAGACCCTCCCTCCAGGAATCATCTACATCGCCCAGGCTGACGACCCGGATGCTGGATCCAATGGCAACATACGTTACAGTATAGAAGGTGGCTGATCTCCAAAGCTTAACTCTTTAAAACTACTCTCTGCTTCTGTCATTGTACATGGCGACATTTACAGCAATTACTAATAATAAACAGTTCGATCCAGGGTGCTTTACAACTAACAGTATTCAAGGTATATCAAGCACTTGTGTGAACAAATTGTGTCAACTTATGTGAACAAATTCTTTTTAGGTGACACCGATGGTTGTTTTGCTATCAATGTTACGAGTGGAGCTGTAAGCACATTGCGAAGTCTGGACAGAGAGAAGAGAAGCAGTTATACCATCATTGTAGAGGCTCATGATCAGGGAGCCATTCCCAGGAGTTCCCTTGCCAAACTTCAGGTTCTGGTTCTAGACGAGAATGACAACAGTCCGGTCTTTAGTCAGGAGACCTACCATGTGTCTGTCAGTGAGGGTGCACCCGTAGGATCAGAAATCCTGCAGGTCATCGCCACCGACAATGACCAGGGCTCTAATGGGGAAGTCATGTTCTCCCTTTTGGACGACACATTGGCCGTGTTCTCCATTGACGAATCCATGGGTGTACTGAGGACTGCCCAGCTGCTGAACAGGGAGGCTCAGGGGCAGTATACCTTCCGTGTCACTGCAACTGATGGCTCTTTCCAGGGACCACGCAGTTCCATCGCCACAGTAACTGTAGACATCGAGGACGTCAATGATAATGCTCCAACCTTTGCAGAGAACTTCATTGTTTGCCTGGTCTCCAAGGACACTGTGGTCAACCAGACCATTGTCACCATGACAGCTGGTGACAGTGACCTCGGAAACAATGGGACAGTGATATTCGACTTATCCGAGTCGGAAAAGTTTTTCAGTATTGACCGCAACACTGGGGAGATCCAGCTAAAAGCATCTCTGTCACTCGACATGTTTGTCACAAGACTCCTGCATGTGATCGCTTCAGACCTGGGGACTCCATCTCCCAGGTCCTCTTCCTCTCTGGTCCTCATCCATCTTGAAGAAGAACCCAAACTGCGGTTTACCGAGGATTCCTACATGATTGCAATTCCTGAGAACAGCAAAACTGGTGAGCTTTCAGTATATGGTCATTTGTCATTCTGACGTGCTATGTCACGAACTATTACAATATATGTATTATTAGGCTTTAGAATCTAAATTCAGAAATCAAAAGCTTTGTTCAGCCTTAATCAGCTGATAGTAGCAATTTTGCTTTTGAATCTTAATATGAACTGTGAATGGCATGGTGGCTAAGCATGTATCCCTGTTGCTTCTGGGGTTGAAAGCTGGAATCTCATTCTTACTCTTTGTGTCTGGGTTCTGCAGATTTCTCTGCTCAAACCCATCTTAATCAGCTAATTGCCAGGTTTAGTGGGTGAGTTTGAGCTGGGAAATCTGGAAAGTGTGGTGGAATCTGGCCCTCCAGGACTAGAACTGAGCCTTACTGTGGTGTATGTGCCTATTCCCTGCACTTCCCTGAGTAGTATCTCTTCCAGAAACCCCCAGCTTACCCCAGTTCTGTGCCCTAATAGCCCCCTCCGTCAGCTTTAGTGGTGAGAAAAACAATGCCTTTCAGCAGATATTTTTCTCCCTAGGTTCCTGGGTTGTTACTGTAGTTGCTCTCTGTCAAGACACCAACCAATGGACAATTAAGTACAGCATTTTCAACGGCAATGAAGATGAGGCTTTTGCCATAAACCAGCACACTGGTAAGATCCATGTAAAATTGGTGTGACCTAACCCGGTTTCGCAATGAACGCACGCATTCTTTGCTGTGGACCGCTTCAGAAGAGGTCCAGGTCGGAGCCAGCTGTGGCAAATGAGCTGGCACCGTTTCGTAGACGTTGCTCGATTAATCACCCTCAGGATCCACAAGCATGATCTGTCTCAGCTCTGTTTCTGAGCCAGGAGCACAAGCTCAATGCGTCATCTGCCGTTCTGCACCTCTGCGGAGACCATCAGTGTAATGCTTGTACTCTTTAGATCGTTTTTCCGAATTGTATGCGTTCCTTCGCTTGTGGTTTTTCCAGATGGCTTTTCGTGTTGGATTTGATTTCTTGGCGCTCTGGCTTATTAAACAGTGTTAGTCTGCAACACCCAAGGAGAGTACGGCAAGAGTGTTAACATCTTAAATCAATATTTAGCTACATGTTGAGCTGCGAAGTTCAGTCAAGCTGTATTTTGTGCTGGAAGCTACAAACTGTAGGTAATACCAGACAGATTCTAATGTCAGCCTTTTTGTAGCCAGGGCCTGGATCCTCACAATTCACCTGAAAAGTCCATTTATAATACTGGATGACTATGTATATTGTGTTTTGATCAGAGCTGGTATGTGATTCTGTGCATGCGTCCTGTTTTGGACTGACATCCCATCTAGGGTGGCCTTTGCCTCATGCATGTAATTTGGGATTATAAACACCAGGCTCACTGGATAAGTAGTTCTGGGAGACAGAGGGATGGAAGGAACTGATTTATAAGAGCAATGAGACATGCTAATTGAGAGGCACCAGGTGAAAACAGGCTTGTTTGCGTTTGCAGGTGACATCTCTGTGAACAAGGAGACCTCCCTCGATTTTGAGAAAAAGAAGGACATCCGGCTGGTAGTTCTGGCAGATAATGGCCACGAAACAACCCACTGCGTGGTGGTCGTCACTGTCCTGGATGTCAACGACAATGCACCCATGTTCAAGCAAACATACTACAGAACAGCTGTGTGGGAGGGACAAGCCCACAACACTTACATCATGCAGGTAAAGTCCTTGTCGTTATACATGCCTTCATGATGCATTATTACAGTCAGTATTAGAATTAATAAAGCGTTGTAACAATTTCATAAAGAATTATCCACCCTGATTATAATACTTCATAAATTCCAGTAATGCAGTCATCTATGATGCGCTATAGATAGCTTCATAAGGGATTATAATGATTAGTATTAAGGATGTTCTGTACTGCATTATGAAGGTATCTATGGTGTATTATAGATAAGAGCTTCATACAGCATTCATAATGCATATTAAACACAGCTATAATGTATTGTGCCTTTTGATAAATATTTAAAGCCATGTTTATAATGCTTTACGAATGCATTATGATGCACTACAAATGTGCTCATAGACATGGTTTTCATAGAAAGTGTCACTAGAAGTGTTATCTACTTTGGTGGTTGCACTACAGCACCTCTGAGACCAATGGTTGGGAAGGGCACGTCAGACTTGTAGTAAGAGACGCAGCCTTGTTGCTGTAGGTGTTTGCAGATGATGCAGACAGTGGCGTCAACAGGAAGATAGATTATTTCATTCTGTCTGGAAACCATAATGGCTCCTTCATCATCGACACCACAAGGGGTACCCTGGCTACGAGTGCTGTCCTGGACAGGGAAGTCATCCCATCTTACAAGTAAATATTACCATAACATCCAGTGCAGGTGCTAACCATCTGACTTAAATCATTTTGTATGTAGATTTTTTTGTTGCTTTGTAAAATCTATTTGGTTTGGAGGTACAAAACTTTAATGATGCCTTTCATAATAATTGTCTGCAATTTACTCCACGATAATAAAAGTACAGTGATTCTGATTAATTCTGTATTGTTGGTTGAAAACTTGTGACAACTACATCTGTGCTAATGGTTGTCTCTGCGATACTGGATCGGAGGCCCTCACTTGGTAACCGATTGTGCTGTTGCCCCAGGCTGGTTCTCCAGGCTGCCGACAGAGGAAGCCCTCGTCTAACAGGAACTACCACCGTCCAGATACAGGTGGTGGACATCAATGATAACACACCAGTAATAACCCCCATTGAGCCCATAACCATAGCAGAAAGTGAGTTTCTTCGATGTACTTTCAAAGCTTCACATATTCACAGAAAGAAAATTTAAATTTTAAATTTCCACTACATCCTGATGTTATATCATTCAGTAATAAAATCATAAGAATATTAATATGGAATAGTTCCCTTCTTGCATAAATTACAGGCATACTACCAGCTGCTTGTTCTAAAGTAGAAAATAGAGAAAATCTGTAATTAGCTAACACTGGATAAAATATCTGTCATGTCTGGCTTATCAGATCTTCCAGCTGGTCACATGGTCACGCAAGTGATGGCCAATGACATAGACATCAGCTCCAGCATAGCTTATAGCTTTGCAGATTGGGGCAGCTCAGGTGGGCAATTTACCATTGACCCCTACACTGGCATCATCACGCTGACCCAAAGTCTGGATTACGAGGACCAGCCTGAACACACGCTGAGGATCTGCGCATCAGACTCCATCCACCAGACGGAAGCAGAGGTTAAGGTTCTAGTGCTAGATGTCAACGACAATCCTCCCGTCTTCACAGAAGAATCTTACCAGGTCTGGATCTTTGCTGCAGGCGGCGGGAGGGAGGATTTCTTAGGGCGGCTGTCCAGAAACATTTTTCAAAGAGCTTCCAAATATTTTTGGTTCAGATATCCGTTTGGCAGGTAGTAATACAGCTACAGATGTGGAGATAGAACTTGTGGTTATGGGGCCCTGGCCAAGAAAAGATCACCTTAGACCATTTTTTGTAACCGTCTCCCGTAACACAACCCAAATTGTTGCAATTTACAGTCGTTTTCCATTCTCTGTTCAAGGAGGTGCTGTAGATGGTTCGATGTTTTACGGTTCTCCTGTCCCTGGCAGGTCCTGTTGCCAGAGCTGACATCAGCTGACACCTCTGTCTTGACCCTGAGTGCCTCTGACAGAGACTCTGGACTCAACGGCGTAGTTACTTACAGACTTGTCTCACCACCCACAGAAGGCTTCTACATCTGTCCAGTGAATGGTAACACTAGAATCTAGATGATTGTGACCTGTGTTTCTTATAACAACGTCCAATGTTGTGCACAGATTCTGGAGAAATCATCAAAAGACCAAAAAGTAAAATTATGTCACAAACAATACAAGCAAAGACTTTTGTTTTAATCCCCCTTTCATATATACTGCAGAGAATTCACATTCCATATCCAAAAGTGAAACGATTAGCCATCCTTCCACAAGATTCATAAATGCAATACTCAGTTGGCGACATGATTTGGAAATTATCAATACAGATAAAAAAAACACACACAACAAACACAGTGCAGCAGTTTAATAATTAGGTGATGTCATATTTGGAGTTGGACTAAAAAGTACAACTGCTTATTCATTATACATTTACACTTCCTTAAGATGAGCTTAATTTAAATATAAATGTATAATTATAGTGTTATATGTATACTGAACAGATGCTACATGCCAATACATAAAAAAACGGTCAAATCTGATTCGGGTTACTTTTGCATACATAGAATTTCTTTCTCTTCTCTTTTAAGACTCAGCACCCTATTTCCATGATAAATGGACAGGGTACAGCGCTGTTCTCTGCCATATTCCTCTGTGCCTTTCATCATGTCACTTTTATGGCTTTCTGTATAAGCCCTCACGACGTGACCCTTGAAACAGGTGAAAGTCGGCCAAGCTAGTCCTCCGACAGTCTGGTGAGGAGGCTGTCCGTAGTGCTCACCATTTATTGGAAGTGATTTCAGGTCCAGAGAGCCTGAATCCGGACCTAGATTTGGTTTCAACCAACCAGGTAAGTATAAAGAGTCACAGTCACAGAGTATGCAGCTGGTTGGTTGGAACAAAATCTTGGTCTGGATTTGTACTGCACCTCTGCCATTTACACAGTAAGCCTGGAAACACAGGGGACATTTTTCCGCATGGAGGTACAGCTATCGTCATTCTGATGTCCCTTCCAAAACCCCTCGTAAATCTATTTCGTAGGCTGTCTTTTTGTCTGTTAATCTTAACAAATTACTTCCTGGCATTTCCTTCCGTGCTGTTACCCATCTGCCAAACGGGAGTGGTGCCCTGTGTTTTGGGTTTATGCACAATAAGTATTTATTCTCCCTATGACTTCCAGTTTATGAGCTCAAGTGGTCAAATTTGCGAAGGGGCAGCCTGACAGAAAAATAATGAGGTTTTACGAGCTTAACATTTTTTTAATGAGTGAAAGGTCATAAAGTCAACTCAGCAAAAGTTTTTTTTCTGGTTTGGAATCACTTTAAAATCATCACTTCCAGAATCAAAGGTAAGACAAGATGAACTGAGACTAAAATATTGTCATTTGGCTCTCCAGACGAGGATTTACTTTTTTTTGTTCCAAGCCAAAGCCTATTACTGGAAAGAAAAGATTTGTTGCATGTTTCAAGGGAAAGTGATTAATGGGAAGCAATATTTGGACCAGTGTCAACAGAAAACTGGAGTTCTCAAAATTTGGTCTCAATCTACCCCACAATGTGTCTGCAATTTGACACTACATCATTCGTTCCTGTTCCACCATGTTTTTACAATTACAATTACAGCAGTGGGTTTCTAGATACAAAATAACAGGAAATGCTGGATATTAACCAGATTTAATTGGAAAATTATACAAGGTCAAACCTTCATCAGTGAAGTTAGGTTGTTGAAATGGATTTAAGATATCAGCCAGGGTAACTTCTGTGTTCGAGCAGTGAACCTAAAATGGTATTGTAACACAATCCTACAGAGAATTTAGATTGTGAAAGGCCAAATATTGAATCCAAATTTAACCAAACAATAGTCCCGTTAGTTAAATTTTGATAGGTCTGGTATAGGAGAAAGCTGCCAGTGGACCGACTCCTTTTATGGAAATTATGAAATGCTTGTGCTTGGTCAATGTGGACATAAGTAGCATTGCAGGTACGTATCATATAATTTACTCTGTCCTGCTTTCCCAGGCTCTGTGTACACAAGCAGAGCACCGAGAAACATCACCAGTGGAAGCACCGTAGAGTTCCTGGTGGAGGCTTCAGATGGAGGAGACCCTGCCCTAGAAGCAGCCACTTCTATTTACATTCACATTGCAGATGCTAATGACCACGCCCCGCGTTTCCAGCAGGCCTCATACCAGGTGAGCGTGGCCGAGGATGCTGTGGTGGGCACCACCCTCATGTTGCTCTCCGCCGAGGACCAGGACGGGTCCTGGCAGAACACCCGTCTCACATACACGATCACCGGGGGTGACGAAGATCAGCGGTTCTGCATGGAGGTCAGCGTGGTCCAGTTAGGGCCCTGGAGGAGATCTGTGGGGAAGCTGGTGCTGCATGCGTCATTGGACCGGGAAGTGACCGACAGCTATACCCTGACTGTGACCGCCTTTGACGGAGGACAGCCCCCACTTGATGGCTCTGCACTAGTCAAGGTGACTGTGCTGGATGTCAATGACAATACACCAGCTTTTGAAAGCATGGAGTACCACGTGCAGATCGGTGAGCACAGCCCGCCTGGCACCATGCTGACCCGAGTGTTGGCCCGAGACCCAGACCAAGGTGCAAATGCCCATATCCAGTACGAGATCATTTCCGGAAACAGCAATGAGTGCTTCAGACTGGACCACCTCTCTGGCTCTCTGGTGCTGAACCAGAGTTTAGACTATGAAGAAGGCCCCAGGTTCGCGCTCATCATCCAGGCTTCTGATGGGGATGGCTTGGGTAGAATGAACGTTGCCTTCTCGGTGGTTCATATATCTGTGCTGGACGAAAATGACAACTTCCCATACTTCACATTCCCTGTGCTGAAGTGCATCATGACTGAAAATCAACCCACCTTCTCCCCTGTCTGTGCTGTCCAAGCAGTCGACCTTGATGCTGGGCCCAATGGTCATCTGTCCTATTCCATCCTTTCGTCCTACTTTTTGGATTATGGCAGTGGGAGCCCAGAGACAAGTCAGGCCTTTGCCATAGATCCTCTCACTGGGAACATCCATACAACACAGGTGTTGGACTATGAAAGGAAGAGCCAGTACTGCCTTCTGGTGGAAGCCAGAGATATAGGAGACCAAACAGCTACTGTGAGAGTTGAGATTGATGTCCAAGGGGAGGATGAGTTCAGTCCTGTCTTCACTCAACATCTCTACCACTTCCAGCTGCCAGAAGAAGCAGAACTGGGGCAAATCATCGGTCAAGTGGAAGCGACAGACCGAGACGGTGGCCGGGATGGAGTTGTAGAATACTCGCTAGTGAGCCCCTCAATGATTTTCTCTGTCAACAAAACGAGCGGCACCATCTACCTGTTAGACACACTTTACAGGAGGGAGGGAAGGGAAACTCTCATCAAGCTGTTGGTGAAGGCCAGAGGTCCAAAGATGGATTCCAGGTCTGCTTCATGCCTGGTAACTGTAAATATATCTGGTATCGGAGCCATGATGGCAAGAACAACCCTTGACACTCAGACTATTTACCTCAGCGTCTTTCTGACAATGTGTCTCCTGCTGCTAGCTAGCTTTCTGGCCCTGCTTCTGAGACAGCAAGGGGTACGGCGTTCATCACCGGTCCCTAAACAGGAATGCAGCGTGGACACATCCAGCAGAATGGAGGGCCCAAACGGTGCACAGTTTTGTGATTTCAGCAACTCCATAGACCTACGGGGGAAGGGAGAACTAACCAGCTCTTATGGGACGTCAGACTGCAGTGGGTGGGACTCTGCAGAAGGGGAGACTGCAGAGGATGAGGAGATCAAAATGATCAACGAGCTTCCCTGCCAGAAGAGTGCCGGCTCTGTGCTCCGTGACAGGGCATCCCGTGTCCCTGACTCGGGGGTCCCCCGGGAATCAGACCAGCTGTCCAGCTCCTCAGAGTATGGCGATGTGGAACCAGTCACCATGGCAGTGGGAACAGTGAGCTTTGAGAACCTCCACACATTGAGGGAGGAGGGTGGAGGGGAGGGAAGGTTGACACATAGGGTCAGGCTGCCCAGCAGCATGGACGGTGTGACAGACTACACTGCCCTGTCCAAGAGCCAGATATCGATGGATGGCTCACTTGCCTCCCTGGTGTGTGGTGAGGAGGAGATCCAGGGCAGCTACAGATGGGACTATCTGCTCGACTGGGAGCCCCAGTTCCAGCCTTTAGTCTCTGTCTTCTCAGACATCGGTTTGCTTCCTGATGGGGCGGCACGGACACAAAGCTTGCCGGAGGATTCGCTCGAGTTACTCCAGCCTCCGCTTCTCCTCACATCCGTGGCCGCCAGAATGCCCCAGAAAGCATCCACGCTGGCAGGGAGTCCTTCCTTCCCCAAGTACTCCTACTCTCCCCTAGGCAAGAACACAGGCCTCACACCCACCGTCATGAGCCCCAGCTTCTCCCCTGCATTATCCCTGCTCACCATGCGGACCCCCAGCACCTCCCCACTGGTTTCAGAGACAGGGCTGGGGGCCCCCGTCAGGGCATGCTCACATCTGTGCAAAATTGCGGACGACGAGATAAAACCGTAGGTTACTCCCGTGTCAGGACGCATTGAGATTGCATCCATCGGAATACAAACGGACAGTTTATCGCTCCGGAAACCTGCCAGGGTGGCCTCCACAGGAAAAAATTTAGCGAATGCTTCAAAGTAACTGATTATGGAATAAACTGTAAAGATACAAAGATTCTAAACAGAGTAAACAAAAAAAACCCTACAACATTTATATGACTCATGTGCACTGTATTAGATGGGCTTTGTGTTTGTTGCATTACTCAGGGCCTGTATTTCATTTCTTGTCTTACTGTATGTTTTACAATATATATTCATACTGGCATATCTGGGAACAGTCATATGTTTCCCTTGTGACATATAACAGGTGGGGCCATATCATGCCAGTGCCGGCTGCCTATAGACAACAGCTGTGCCCCAGGGGGTAGCGTTCAGCATGGTGCTTTAAATACTGACTTGTTTTAAAAGGGCACCTAGTAGCATCTTGCTTCCCACCATTGTGAATGTCCAGTCTTGACTCACCATGCACACTTGATATCCGTTTTCAAATGTGCAAATTTTCGCAGATTTTTGCTGTGGAAACGACGCCCAGTGCTTACCACCACCCCCAGTTCATCTTCAACTGCCAAAGTGGAATGAGGAATCTTGTGTGTTTCATTCATAACTGCGATATGCATTTGAGCAGCTGATAAAGTCCCCATGGGTAAATTCTCTTCCCTATCTTGCTCTCCATCTTGGTGTGAGCCAGCTGGACAGTCACCCATAGCAGCACCCTGGGAGCTGAGGGGTTAAGGGCCTTGCTCAAGGGCCCACTGACATGCTGAGACCAGGTTTGAACCAGTGACCTTCCAATCACAGGCACAGAAGCTCCAGGTCTATAAGATTCTAACGGGTCTGGATGCTGTTCAGCCAAATGGCTATTTCAGTATTAGTTTAAATACTAGAACTCGTGGCCATAAGTGGAAATTAGCGGGAGAACATTTTAAAACAAATTTGAGGAAGCACTTCTTTACACAGCGTGTAGTTAGAGTATGGAATAGTCTTCCGGCTAGTGTAGTGGAAGCTAAAACCCTGGGTTCCTTTAAATCAGAGATAGATAATATTTTAACGAGCTATTAGTTAAGTTCCCCCCAAACACTTGGTGGGCCAAATGGCCTCCTCTCATTTGTAAATTTCTTATGTTCTTAGCCCACTGAGCCACACACTGCATTGCAAGACAAAACCAAAAATTAGAGGAAATGAATGGAACAAATGAAAACTTGTGCTTTTTACTGTGAAAAATGTTCCCAAAGTGTCATCCTATTAAAGTAATAAATATATACAGTACAATTTACACAGATAGCAGTGATTTTAATGGTGTTCCGCAGTTGCAGGTGGCAATCTGATCTTAAACCCCATTACAAATGACTTGGAATGGAAGTGGTTGTGAATGGCTTCTGGCATAAATCACGGGAAACAGAGGAGTATTCAGGAAATTCCCAGTTTGTCTAACTGGGATGCACCAAGCAAACCTTGATACAGTAGACCTTGCATAATCATGAGAATTGTGACCCAAGTTTTACATGCTTAGTGTTTTTGCAGAGAGAGAAATTTGCATATCCAACCTTAAGGCAGCTATAATTTTAAGATGAACTGTTTTTGCACAGAATGCAAATTATCATTATATATGAACGTCATACATAAATGTATTACAATTCCCCACGGGGACAATAAAGGATTGATTATTATTATTATTAACATACAGTGGTTGGACAATGAATCTGAAATGTTGGCCAAAATAATGTTTGAGATTTCTCCCTTATTTATGCGTGGCCTGGTGGCCAGTTTTCACTGATTGTGTATTTCATTGTAAGAGCTCAGCGTGAAGATTGAATTAGCAGAGCAATAGCACAGCTGTACATAAAATATTGCAAAATCCATACAACATAATGGGATATATATCCGAGTTTAAAAGAGGACAAATTGTTGGTGCACATCTTGCCGGTGCATCTGTGACCAGGACGGCAAGTCTGTGTGGTGTAGAGAGCCGCGGTATCCAGGGTAATGTCGGCGTATCACCATGAAGGACGGACCACATCCAACAGGAGCAACTGTGGACAAGAGGATGCTGTCTGAAAGGTATCCGGGTACTAACCAGGCAACTTAAAATCACAGCTGGCCGACTCACTTCAGAATTAAATGCACACCTCAACTCTCCAGCTCCTACCAAAACTGTTCGCCGGGAGTGTTGTTCCACCGGGTCAATGTATATAGTTGGGCTGCCACTCATGCCAAATGTCAGTTTCAGTGATGCCAGCAGGACAGATCTTTGGCTGGGCATAATCTGAAACATTGTTCTCTACTGTAAGTCCACTTTCGCTGTCTTTCCCCACATCAGGAACAGTTACAGTGTGGAGACGCCCCAAAGAGACTTCCCACCCATACTGCTGCGTGCCAAAAGTGCAGCATCAGGGTGGATCAGTGATGGTTTGGGCTGCATTATCATGGCATTCCCTAGGCCTACTACTGGCTTGAGATGGGCAGTTCATTGCCAAACCATTCTGGCGGACCATGTTCACCCAATGGTTCCAACATTGTACTCCGAAGCTGGTGTCTGTTTCTGGATGATAATGCAACCAAAACACACAGCAAGACTGATGACAGAGTGGTATGATGAATATGAGTAAGCAGGGATATTGCAGGAGAGCAGCTGAACATCTTCCATGACCTGCATAGTCACCGGGTCTGAATATCATTGAGCCACTTTGGGGTGTTTTGGAAGAGCAAATCAAGAAATGTTTTTCTCCACCAGCATCACACAGTGACCTGACCACTGTTTTGCAAGAGGAATGGCTCGGAATCCCACTGGCCACTGTGCAGGGCTTTTATCTTTCATTCCCAAGACAAACTAATACTTTACTGGTCACTACAGGAGTCCCTACATCATATTAATTAATGAGTGTGGTCTAAAACAAGGTGTTTCAGCTTCATTGTCCAACACCCGTAGAATTGATATCTTATATGAAACTAGTTTAAATAGTTGTTTCTTGCACATCATCCTTTTTGTTTATAAAATTTGCCTACTTATGTTAGCTAATTTTCTCAGTCATTAAGGATAATGCATATATTTTATGTTGATTGTTTTCCAACTTTATTGATGTCATTTTAAATTAAACAGTTTAATTAATAATGTTTGTTATAATTTTGGTGGGCAGATGTTGCCAAATGGCCTGATAAAAAAAATCCATTGAATTAGTGTCAAATGAACGCCAAGTTCTATAATTAGAAAATTGCATACTGTTACTAAAGGAGATATCGTTGGTGCATAAGCAGGGGAAAAAAGGGAAAGTATTTATCTTGTAAATGTGTTAAAACATGTCAGAACAAAATACGTGAGTTGTTTTTTGTTCAAACTGATTTTCCACATGACCACCCCAAATGTTTCCTATAAATTGATTGAGTCATTTCAATGGAATCCAGGCATCATGCTGAATGTTGAAGTCATGTTTGCGGAGGGGATGAGTAGAGCAAGCGGCCTAAGCGGGGGGGGGGGGGGGGGGGGGGGGGGGGGGGGGGGGGGGGGGGGGGGGGGGGGGGGGGGGGGGGGGGGGGG